>PVIC010023074.1:0-27143 GCA_004025085.1 Thryonomys swinderianus | reverse complement strand
TTTTTTTTTTTTTTTGAGACAGGGTCTTGCTTTGTAGTGCAGGCTGGCTCTGAGCTCACTATGTAGCCCAGGCAAGCCTCGAACTCAGCAATCCTCCTGTCTCTGCCTCCTGAGTGCTGGGACTATAGGCATGAGCCACCACACCTGGCCCTAGCAATCTATTCTTATTGTGATATGATGAAGCCTTTAGGACTAGGCCTTGTAGGCCAGGGGGCGGAGCTTTGGCTGTGCTCTTAGTCTGACTGGAAATGGCTGGTACATTATAAGCAGGTTGAGATGCAGTGTGATATTCAATTATAACATGCTCCTTGAGCTTTTTTTTTTTTTTGCTTTTTGAGACAGGGTCTCGCTTTGTAGTTCAGGCTGGCCCTGAGCTCACTATGGTGCCCAGGCAAGTTGCCGCGAACTCAGCAATCCTCTTGTCTCTGCCTCCCGAGTGCTGGGATGACAGGCGTGAGCCACCACGTCCGGCACTGTGGTATGTGGTGTTGATCGTTGGTGAGCGTGAGTCTCCATGCCCAGCATTGTATGTGGTTACCGGGGATCGAACTCAGGACCTTGCACTTGCGAGGCAGGTGCCGGAACCACTGAGCTAACCCTCTGGCCCCTCCTTGAGCTTTTTTGAAAAGAACTGATTTGAGGAGTGAGAAGAAAGGAAAGCTCTTCTGGGGCAATGATATGGATTAGGACACAGGCCCATTTCAGCACTGGGCATGGCACAGAGCTTGGAGTCCATGGAAATATTTTAATTTTAATATCTTCTAAAATCAGAATAAAAAATAATGGAGCATGAATTATATTTTGTTTTATACCAACATAGGATGAAAATATGAACTTTAGTGATTTTTTTTTTTAAACATAAGTGAGAAGTCCTGTCACAGACCAGTTCTAGGTCTGGAGAAAGGTTTTTATGAGTTGGAGTCTGACAGCAAACATGGAGGCTCAGAGGAAAAAGCAAAATAGACTTTGTAAGGGGAAAATATGAACCCAGCTACAAATTAGAAGTGCAGAGTGAGCTAAAGCAAAGAAGCAAAGACAAATCTCAGGCTTCTGACCTGGAAGGGCATTGTTCCCATTTACTGAGAGAAGGAAGAGAGGCGGGAAGTTGGGCAGACATCAGAGGACAGACAGCCTTGCACGCAGGGCTGCCAGTGGGAAACTGACCTTTGTAGGCCAGTGATTCTCAGCTCGGGGCACCAGGGTCCTGTAGGGAACTTTGACAATGCGAATTTTTACCTCTCCACAACTGAATCTCCAACTCAGGCCGATGTTGAGAGCTGCTTCATTTTTTAGGCAACAGGGAGAAAGAAATCAACAAACACAAAAAGATTCCTCAACAAGGAATAGGACAATGAGATAGTGTTTTAAAAGATGTCCTTTTTGGTAGAAGAATAGAAGACGAGAATGAGGTGCAAGAGGGATGGATGGATTAGAAGTTAGCTACCGTTACTATACTGGGCCTGACCTCTCCAGTGCTATACTGCCAGGCTCAGGGAAAATGTCAAGAAACTAAAATCATTTGGAAAGCATTGGAAGGACCTCCAGGCCTGTCCCATATTTTGGCTGAGACTCAGGGGCATGTGCTACACATGGGCCTGGTGGCCCTCAGCATTTTTTGGCCAAACCACAGGGCAAATTTAAACACTTTCAGTTGTCACAACACAGCAAATCTGAATGACAATGATTTTTTTTAAGAAGGATTTTAAAAATAAAAATACTTTGCCAAAAGCTGGCTGTTTCTCATACCATTTTCCCCATGTTTATGCATTTTGTTTTATAGAATTACTACTTCATTGACAAAATTGTATATATTTGTGGTGTACAGCATGATATTTCAAAATATGTACACACTGCAGAATATCTAACTAGAGCAAATCACAATATGCATTATCTCACTTATCTTTTTTTTGAGGTGAGTATTTAAAATGTACTCTCAGGGATTTTTCCAGAATACAATGCATTGCAGTTGACTATGGTGCCAAGTTGCATAATAGATCTCTTGAACTTGTTTCTCCTTCTAATTAAAATTTTGTGTCCTTTGATTAATATCTCCCCACCCATTCTACTCCCTCTCTCCTAGTTGCCACCATCTTCTCTGTTTCTATGAATTTAGCTTTTTTAACATACATACAAACGAGATTATGCAGTATTTGTCTTTCTGTGCCTGGCTTATTTCGTGTCGTGTAATGTAATCCCTTTAGATTCATCTGTGTTGTCACAAATGGCTTGATTTCCTTTTTTTTTTTTGAGACAGGGTCTCGCTTTGTAGTTCAGGCTGGCTCTGAGCTCACCATGGAGCCAATGCAAGCCTCGAACTCAGCAATCCTCCTGCCTCTGCCTTCCGAGTGTTGGGATGACAGGCGTGAGCCACCACGTCCGGCACTGTGGTATGTGGTATTGATTGCTGGTGGGCGTGAGTCTCCATGCCCAGCATTATATGTGGTTACCGGGGATCGAACTCAGGACCTTGCACTTGCGAGGCAGGCGCCGGAACCACTGAGCTAACCCTCCGGCCCATTGATTTCCTTTTTTTAAAGGTTGAAATACACTTCATCTTGTGTGCACGTGTGTGTGTGTGTGTGTGTGTGTGTGTGTGTTGAGATTTCACTTCTTTTGTTAACACTGAATTTAGTTTGATCTTTTTCTAGTTCTTCAGGTTATAGAGTTATTTTCTTGAGATCTTCCTTCTCATTTAACATAGGCATTTATTGCTATAAAAATTCTTCTTCAAATTACGATGGCTGCATCTCATAAATTTTAGGGTGCTATATGTCTATTTTCACTTTTCTTAAGATCCTTTTTGATTTCCCTTTGGGTTATTTGACTCATCAGTTTTTCACGAATATATTGTTCAATTTTCACAAATTTTTTAATTTCTCCAAATTCTTCCTGTTATTGATTTCTAGAGTCATACAATGAGGTTTGAAAGCAATCTTTGATGTGATTTCATTATTAAAGTTGTGAAGACTTGTTGTGTGTCCCAACACATGATCTATCCTGGAAAATGTGTCATGTTAACTTAAGAAGAATGGATATTCCACCCTTCTGAACGCAATATCTTATATATGTTTGATCCATTTGTTCTAAAAATTGATTTAAGTTTGCTGGTTCCTGGTTGATTTTCTGCCCAGATTAAGTCATATAATAATAATACATTGGTGTCCATTTCTTCCTTTACGTTTGTCGATATTTGCTTTATATATTTGGCTGCTCTAATGTTTGATATGCCTATATATCATGTACAATATCTATATCTGTATCATCTATATTTATATTTGTTGCATCTTCCTGATGAATTGATCCTTTCATCATTACAGAGCGACCATCTTTGCCTCTTGTGACCAATTTGAACAAATTGTTTGTTGAGTAAACCTCTCCTTTGGTTCTCACTGCTTGGTGACCTTTTAACTTTCAGCCTCTGTGTGTCCTGAAGACTATTGTGAATCTCTTAGAAGAACTATATTACTAAATATTATGTTTAAAAAATTTATTCAGTCACTCTGTATCTTTTGATTAGAGAATTTAATTCATTCATATTTAACACAGTCACAGGGGAAATCAAAGAAGGAAAAGAAAATATTTGATGATAAAAACAAAAAACATGGGTTTTGACTTATAGTGAGCTAATGTCTTGATAAACACGTTGGAAATTGCAATATCAGAGGACAAACATCATTCAGTACACTGACTTACTGTACACCATACACCGCAGACCATACAACATGGTACCCTGGGGAGTACCAGTTGTTTAGTGTTGTGGTCACACGTGTGGCACAGAGCCACAGCTTGCAGCCACTGCCCGGTGTAACGAGACGGTATAAGCAGACAAGTCATAAGGAAAGCAGCTCAAAAACTGTAATGTATAAGTGCACATCACTCTAGTTGGTCATTGTGTCCCCCCAGCTTTATAATCACTGTTATCTGAAATATGCAGATAGACTACCTCAGACTTTTGATGATATCAATCAAAAGCTCTGATGCTGGATGGTAGCACCTGGCAGGACCCACGGGCTCCCACTCTAAGAACCTGGAAAAGTAGGAAGGCAGACGAGCCTGTATTGCAGGCATCTAGCGTCTCCTTTCCCCGTCACCTGGAACATGATGACAGCAGAGGGAGTAGTGGAGCCCTAGTCAGACATCCCCAGCCCAAGGGTCACAGGTTTAGACTCACCCGTATTGGAGGCTGGGAGAGCCGGAGTCTTTGACGTGCCCACGTAGGGATCAGCATCTCCAAGGTTAGAGAGTACAGAGGGCCTTCAGACCCTAGACTTAGCTTCTCTCCCATTCTCTATCAGGTCCCTACATCTCAGGGAAACAGCTCCTCCTGTCTCCACCTAACACTGTGTTGAGTCTGCAACATTCTGGGAACGTTCCTGGTGTGACCATGACCTTCTGGTTCTCTCTTGGATGATGTTTGAGACATCAGCCATGTCTTGAGCGTGTGGGAGAGCCTACCTCTTCCCAATATCCTTTCCCTTCTAAAATTGTCTGGAACCAATAAAAGGACCCTTCCAGAAAATAAAATCACAATGAGCCAGTATATACACAGTTGGACAAAATGCCAAGATTTTGCTCAACTTTATTGTTCGCAAATGCAGATATACAAAAAGGACATCCCTTCATTTATTAGGGAAGTTTTCATGTTTCACATACAGAATTCTTAACCACAAAGCCAACTTTGTGACAGTGTGCTTTTGTGGAATTAAATTTGCAAGAGAAGTTGAATAAAACATTAGAACTCTCTAAAAATCTTCACACAATTTATATCTCCAGTACTGGAAAGGATGAGAAGATTAAATATATAGCACAGAGAATCATAAAATATAATGCTGATAGTGTAAAGTGGTAGGAACAAAACCTAAGAAGTGGCCAAAAGAGGAAAGCCAAAAAAGAACTAAAAAAACTTGATGTCTTTGTCACTTTTCCATCACTAAGACATAATACCTGACACCCACAAGCTAAAGGAGGAAAGATTTACTTTGGCTCATGGATTTTAGAGGAGTTGGCCCATTTCTGTCTGGGTTCCAGGCAGGACCAGCATGGTAAGGGGGGGGTGGGGAAGCTGGTTATGGGATGGCCCAGAGAGAAGGAAGGAGCCAAAGAAGGAGATACGTCTTTCCAGATCACACCTTCGGTGACTGAACTCTTCTGACCAGAGCCAACCTAACAGCACATTCGGCTCTGAATTTTTCAGTGGATTAATCTACTTATGAGTATAGCATCTCCATGATTCAGTCACATCTCCAAAGCCCAACCTCTGAACAGAAGAGGCTTTTGGAGGCTTTCAGATCTAAAACATTAACACTCGACATCTGAAAAAAATGTATTACAGGGAAAGATTATGAGCAATTGCATTGAGATAGTCCACAAGAGCTGCACATGTAGCATGATCATTAACTACATTTTGTTGTCTTGCAATCATAATGAATGGTTACTTTGAAGGTAGTTGCTTTTTTTTGTTTGTTTTGTTTTTCCTTTTAGGCCATGGCTCTCCTTGGAAAATATATGCATATTTATTTGTTCTATGGCAATGTTCTTTTTGAAATTCCACAATTTGATATATACGGGTATGAATATTCTCTGTTAAATGTTCCCATCTTCTGTTCCATGCTTCAGAGTCGTTTCAGGCTCACAGAAATCCATTCTGTATTCACTCAGACCACAAATTTGGTGAAAACAATACCAGTGGTCAAATGGCCACATCATTACGTAAGTGTCTTTTTCTTCTACCCTGCACATAATTATTTCCAAGCTAGTGAATAACTACTCTGACTTCTTCAGGAAAATGTGGTTTTAATTCATTAAAAGCTCCTGGAATTCTATCAGCTGGGAAGGATGCTAATGCAGACAAATGACGCACTTTAAACTGAGATTTCTGTCATTGCTCTGTCACACGGCTGATCCCTTCGTCTTAATTTTCCAGTAAATGCACTGGGCTCAATGGAAACCCAAATTTGGTAGCACGTTCAAATTCACCTTTAGATGTCTTGATCACATCTGATTCCCAAGGTGTCCATCAAATGGCTTAGGGATTCAGCTGAAATCTTCAAATAAGTATTTGTAAAGTGTTTCTGGTTTTCTAGTTATTAACGTGGGAACAAGTGGATACATTATCAAATGTTCAGATCCACCTGGGCACAAATTGTATGTATTTGGTATGGTTTAGATCTAAGATGTTCCCCAAATTTTGGGGCGAGAGAAGATTTTGGAAGATCATTGCATCGTGGGGCATTATACTCATCAGTAGATCAGTCCATTGATGAGTTCAGAGCTGACCATTCTGTTCAGAGGTGGAAGAGCTAGGTCGCTTGGGGTGTGACTTGGAAGGCTACTTCTTGTCCTGATACCTCCCTTTTTCTTTGCTTCTTAGCCACCATAGCATGAGGGTTTTTCCTATCAAGGTCTTTAAAGTTTAAAGAATTTTTTCACTAGTACAGGCTTACAATACATAATGAATACATATACATAACACATTTTAATTCTCTTGATGGGTCCTCATCCCCTCCTCCAACTCTTGGCACCTTTCCCATTTGCAATTTCTTCCTATTTTTCTCTTTAGTTTTGCTCTTTGATTTATGTATCCTCTTCATATAAGAGAAATAATGTGATAGCTAGACCTGTGGGTCTCATTTATTTCATTTAACATTATGGTCTCAAGGGGCATCCATTTTCTTACAAATGATTCACGTTTCTCTTTCTATATATGAAAGTAGCATTCCGTTATGTATAAATACTACATTTTCTTTATCCATTCATCTGTTGATGGACATATAGGCTGCTTTTAAGATTTGGCTATTAATAATTGTGCTGAAATAAACATGAATACACATATATCACTGTAATATGATTTCTTTAACTCTTTTTTTGGGAAGATACCCACAAGGGGAATAGTTGAGTCTAATGGGATTTCTAATTTCAGTGTTTTAATGAATTTCCATACTGATTTTCAAAGTGGTTGTTCTAGTTTACACTTCCACCAGTAATGTACAGTTGAAGTGTTCCTTTGTTCCCTATATCCTCACTAGTATTTTCGATTATTTGATTTCTCAGTGGTAGCCATTCTTTTTGAAGAAGGATGGAATCTCAGTGTTGTTTTAGTTTGCATTTTTATAGTAGCCAGTGTTACACTATCATTTTTCCATGCTGTTTCTGCCTTCAGATTTGCCAGTTATGGGCTTAACTCACTGAAACCATGAGCCAAAATAAACTTTCTTTTTCTGAGTTGCAGGTATCAGATATTTTGTTTCAGCAACAGGAAAGGTTATTAATACAATATTTCATTAAAAACATAATGGGGATGGTTTTGAAACTGCCATCAATTAACACACCTTATTTTTCATATGTTGTATTTAGTGGTAAATTTAAGAAGTCTGTCTTCTTCAACAGCTCTCAACCAAAAGCAGTTCAGTATTCAGTATGTTTTATAACACTGGAGATGCCTCTAAATCAGCAAATGTCTTTGGTGCAAATAGTTCCTGAATTTGCCAACTATTATTTTCTAATAAAATGTTAGGTGTGATGTTAAATGTGATACTGAAGTTGTGGAGATGATATACAACTAAATAATTTGACAACTATCCTATGTGCAAGAAAAACTTCATTAATCCTTTCTCCAGAATTCAGCTTCCTGCCTCTCTTATATAAATATTCCCCTAATGGAAATTTCAGTTTCCAGGATTTAGACTTTCTGAATTTTAACACTGAGGTTTTAATCTTTTGGCATTGTGATTTTAGGGATTTTGAGTTTAGAGATTGTGGTCTTTCAGGATTTCAGTGTTTGAGATTGTGGCATCCAACTGGATCTTTTAGAATTACCATTGGCACCAATTTACATTGTCAGTGACTTTTGTACTTTTAAATGTTTTCATATTGCTACTGAGGGTGCTTTTTGTAAAGAAAAGAACATCCATTAGCATTTCTTGTGATCCGGATAAAATGGCTGGGAATTCCTTTAGCTTTTGCTAGTCTGGGACCATTTGTATCTCTCATTTACTTCTGAAGGATAGCTTTACCAGGTACTGTATTCTTGGAGAAAAGATTCATTTCTTTTCATATGTTGAATATATCTTCTCCTCTCCTCTAAAGTTTTTGATGAGAAATCTGCTGATGTAGTCTTGTGAGTTTCCATTGATTATGAAGAATGGTATCTTTTTCTACCTTCAAGATACCCTGTTTGTCTTTGACTTTTGACAGTTTGAATGTAATGTGTTTTGGTATATTGATATTTGGATTTATCTTGCTTATGATCTTTCAAGCTTTATGAATATGGATATCAATCTCTCTTAAGGGAAAGTTTTAGGTATTATTTCCTTTTTTTTTTTTTTTTTTTTTGAGACAGGTCTTGCTTTGTAGTTCAGGCTGGCTCTGAGCTCACTATATAGCCCAGGCAAGCCTGGAACTCAGCAATCCTCCTGTCTCTGCCTCCCGAGTGCTGGGATGACAGGCGTGAGCCACCATGCCCGGCACTGTGGTATGTGGTACTGATTGCTGGTGGGCATGAGTCACCACGCCCAGCACTGTATGTGGTCACTGGGATCGAACTCAGGACCTTGCGCTTGCAAGGCAGGCGCCGGAACCACTGAGCTAAATCTCCAGCCCTAGGTATTATTTCTTAAATAAACTTATCTTTTTCTCTCCTTCTTTCTGGAACTCACACATTGCATATATTTGTTTGCTTGAAAGAGGCCTATGGAGCCCTTATGTCTTCCTCATCCTCTTTTGTTCCTTTGTCTTTCTGCTTCTCTACTTATGTTCAAGTGTTCTTTCGATCCTTTCAATTTTGGTCTTGTTTCTCTTACATCATTGACTCTACTGCAGAACTAAAGTTGGCAAACCTGCCTTCTCCTTGTGGAGCCCTGGCTCCTGAAGCTCCCAAAAGATATCTCTGTCCATGTGTGATTTCTAAATTCTGGTTGTGTGGGGGAGAGTGCAAGCAGGATTTTTCCTATCATTGTACACACTCAGACAATTTACATTTAATGTGACTACCAACCTGGTTGAATTTGAATATAACATATTATTTTCTATATGTCTTACCTGTTCTTTTTTTTTGGTCTTATCTGTTCTTTGTCCACTTCATTCTTATTTTTCTTTTGGCCTTCTATTAGATTAAAAATAGTATACTTCTGTCGATTTTTTTTTCCTTTTTGAGACAGGGTCTCGCTTTGTAGTTCAGACTGGCTCTGAGCTCACTATGTAGCCCAGGCAAGCCTCGAACTCAGCAATCCTCCTGCCTCTGCCTCCCGAGTGCTGGGATGACAGGCGTGAGCCACCATGCCCGGCCTTCTGTTGATTTTTAAAATCTCCTTTCTTAGTGTATTAGCTATGATTCCTTGTCCTTTGTCATTTTGTTACTGTGTAGTTCAGCTTATCCATGTATAACTTTAGCTGTGTACTGTAAAGGACTTAAAATGGTGTATTTCTAGTTGCCTGCTCTACCTCATTATATAGCTATGACCCTTAACTTTCCTAATGTATGTATGTATTGTAAACCTCACAATGTATTGGTATTGCTTTATGTAAGTAGATGATTATCTTTTTAAATATTTAAGTAACAATGAAGAAAGTGTTATATAGGTATACCTGTACTTATTTCTGGAGTTTTTTATTTTCTTGTGTTCTATATTTCCATTTTACCTTATTTTCCTCTGTCTCAAAAGTTCTTTGAGTGTTTCTTTTAAATGTGGCTCTGCTGGTGTGTAATTTTTTTAAAATTTTGCATCCTGGAGAAGTTTTTATTTTACTCCTGTTTTGTAAAAGATATTTTCACTCAAAGCAAGGAATCTAAATAATTTTGAGAGCAATGAAAGGAACAATTAAAGTAGGTTTACATATATCAAGAACTTAATATAAGCCTAACTCTCTAATTTAAACATTATTAATATTTTCATGGTACAGATGAAATATTCAGGCACAGAGAAGTTGTCCAATGTCATACATGTACATGAAGGTACAGAGTTTTGTGATGTTAGCATTTGTAATCTTAGTCACGATGTTCTATTTCCTAGTAAGATAAATAGAGGATACTCCCCCACCCACCTCCGGAAATATCTCATGAAATGGCTCACGCTTGTATTTCACAGAAAAACGTCAGTTGACTCCAGCCCCTTCCCAGGACCATGCTCTCAACAGGAAGGTCCTGGGGCCCTATAAATCCACGGAGATCCCCAGAGACATAGTCATGGCGCAATCAACAAAGCTCCACTAGGGAGCTGTTTGGTCTATACCCACCCCAAGTCCTTCTCGGAACTTGAGGAATGGCTCTAGCAAAGCAGCCCCTGGGGACCAGGAAGGGGATTCATGCCACATGAAGGAGCTCTTCCAGAACATCCTCAAGGACATAGCCAAGCCAGTAATTGGATGAGGAACAGGAGACCTAGATTTTAGTCCCGCCTTTTTTGCTCTTTCTGGAGCTGTGAACCTTTACAAATAAGTTCACCTCTCTGAGCTTTAGTCCTCTCATAGTATGTAATTATTTATAAAACAAGGATTTATTACTGAATGTGTTTTGGTCTTCAATTAAATTCTTTGTAAACTCAGGCTCCATGTGTAATGGTTCTGGAATCAGTAGTAATAAAACATTAACTGTATCGGTCAGCAACTGTTTTATTTAAAACAGGATGGAAAATGTTAACTCAATGTTGCCTAGAACTAAATATAAAATCCCTAAGTGTCTGTCCCTGTAAATGTCAGAGGACAGGGTCCAAGAGCATCTTCCCGAAGAGGAGGAGGGGACCTCAAGTCACCCACCCACAGGGTAGGTTCTAGGGTCACTGACTTTCATCACAGAATAATTTTAGTGTGTGGCTGTAAGAAGCAGAAACAGAAAGAAGTACATGCTCAGAAGAGAGTGTGGGAGCTCGTAGGGTGGGAAGTACTATAAACTGAGGTTGGAGGGCTTTATGCAATCTTGGGGTATCTTTGAGACAAGTTACCTAAGATGTATAATCCTAGTGTCTGTCATGCTACCAGTTAGTGTGTGTATTAACCAGCTTTCTTTTTTTTTTTGCTTTTTGAGACAGGGTCTCGCTTTGTAGTTCAGGCTGGCCCTGAGCTCACTATGGTGCCCAGGCAAGCCGCCGTGAACTCAGCAATCCTCTTGTCTCTGCCTCCTGAGTGCTGGGATGACAGGCGTGAGCCACCACGTCTGGCATTATGGTATGCGGTGTTGATTGTTGGTGGGCGGGTCTTCACACCCAGCATTATATGTGGTTACCGGGGATCGAACTCAGGACCTTGCGCTTGCAAGGCAGGCGCTGGAACCACTGAGCTAACCCTCCGGCCCTTAACCAGCTTTCTTATCTCTTACAATGCCTAAAGCCCACAGTTTAAAGGAGGAAAGGTTTATTTTGGCTCAGTTTTCAGAGGACTCAAGCTATGGTTGTTGGCTCCAAGGCAGAGACAAGAAAGCAGAACGATAGAGGAAAGCCGCTCAGCTCACGGGGCACAGAGAAGAGGGAGGACAGGAAGTAAGAATGTGTACTTCCGGGTCAAGCCCTGCAGACCTCATCCCTAACAACACATGTAATCATGGACTCAACAGTGCCTTAATCCACCGAGGAATGAGTATAACGCCCCCATGATCTAGTTACCTCCTAAAATCCCTACCCCTGGACACATGAGACTTTTGGGGGACATTTCAGATCTAAACCGTGAATGAGCTAGGCTAGAACGTGAACTCTTTGCATGTGTTTGAAACTTAAGAGATTTGGGACACTCTTCCGAGAAGATGGAAGCCTGTAAGATTTGTAAGTCTGAGGTACTGGACAAAGCACAAAGCACAGGCTTGATTTACAGGTTTACTGTGCCTTTAAGACTTCTAGGAACTTTTAGAGCGCAGTTCCTGGAAGGGAGAAACGCCTGGGGTGAAGAAAAGAAAAAGGCACTGTATTTTCAGTAACTTTAATTGTCCTGAAGCCTTCATTTTTTACTTTTAAAAATTATGATTTTCTTTACCCCTTTCTACCTTTGTAGTTTTAAAATCCTACCTCAGCTCCTAGTAACCATTAGGTTGGTATTTGAAATGCACGCAGAATTTACATTTCACCTAATCTTTTTCCTTTGCCCTTTTGTCTAAGTCCGTATCCTTTAAGACTAATTGCTGTAACTTCTCTTCCTGTCAAATAGATTGACGGTTGGGAAGGTTGATCTGCCTGTGGTCACAGAGCCTGTAAGAAATGACAGCACCTGGGAGGGTATGAAGCAAACCGAGGTAGAGAGCAAAGGTCTCAATCAGACCTCAGCCAGTCCAGACCCGCGTAACGTACAGCTGCTACGTACGGATGGAAGATGCGGCCTGCTTCGGGGAGAGCGGGCTGGCAAAGTGCTAGCCAACGGCCAGCCACGTACTCAGACGCTTCGTAAAAATCAGCTCTTCTTCGTTTGTCACCTCACTTCCCGTGAGAGCACGTGGGTGTCGACGAACACAGCCGCAGGAAATGTCTGGTTCACGCAGTTGCCTAAACCACCCGGGAACATCTCTGCTTCGTCCCAGTCTGGAACTGACCAAACGGCTGCTTGTGTTGTAGTGTGCGTGTCCTCAGGCCGGGGAAGACTTTTCCACTGTGCTCTTTCCCTCGCTCCGCTCCTGCAGCCAACCCTTCAGCCTGAGCTGCACCCTGGCCTTTCTGCACCTTAGTCCCAGCCCCACCCCCCAGCTCTGGAGCCTCCTAGGGCTGCGTGTGCGAGGCTGTGGGGCTTCACTGAAGGAAGAAGGCCGCAGAAAAATACAAAGTTGGAATAACTCGTTGATTTTCTTAATTTTATAGTTTTGCTATCAGAGATTGAACTCAGGCCCCTGAGCCGCTGAGCTTCCTCCTGAGGCCCTGGAATAACTCACGCGGCTGCCATCTGGCCCGAGGGCGCTCGGCCTGCTCTCTCCTGACTTGGATCTCCTTGGCTCGGGGCCCTGCTCCTAGCCCAAGGCCAAGCTCCCAGTGCATCTACTTTCCTTGGGGAACCTGGAAGGCAGTTGCCTCTGGGCTCAAGCAGCATCAGCACCACCTAGGAACCCGCCGGAAATGCAGATTCCCTGAGGTGGCACGCCGGGCCTAAGGATGGAGTCCAGGAGACTGTATTTTCACAGGGTCCTCAGACCATTTGGTGCCTGCTCAGGTCTGAAAGCCACTATGCTAAGGAAACAGTGTAAGAGGAAGTAGAGTGCGATGGATTCCTCTCCGCCTCTTGCCAAGCACTGAGGGTCCGTTGAGTTTAGCTGGACCTGCGCTTGCCCCAGACAGCGGGCAGGGTGGGCACGCAGCAGAGTGGAACGGGCCAAAGTTCCAGGAGTCCATTGTTACCTGAGTACTGTATTCACTGTTTACCGGGCACCTGTATTCACCGTTTTTCTTTTTCTTTTGGCAGTTTTGTAAAGTCAACGCTGTTTATCTACATCGCCGATGGGACTCTGAAGAGGCGGACCTGGGAAGAGAAGAAGAGGGTAAGCATGACGCAGAACTGAGGGTGCACCCTGGCCGCTGGGCGAGCTAGATTGTACGTGAAGGGTCGAGAGAGAGAGAGTCCTGTTGGGCATCCTCATCCTGTAGCCGGAAACCCACTGGCGAAGAAGAAGAAGGTGCTGAGCAAGGTCACACAGGAAGTCAGTGTCTGTTCATTTCTACCCGAGTGTTCTGTTACCTTATCGCTAAAGGGTTGTTAACAATTAAAAAAAAAAAACTGTTTTAAAACTTTTCATGTGGAAGCCATTTGGATTTTCAGAAAACTTGCAGAAATAATTGAGAATTCCCTTACATTCCTTTCACCTTCTTGCTACAATGGTACATCTCTCACATCGTAGTATAATCATCATGAACTCTAATGGAAAAGAGGAAGCCAGATCTTTTACCAAAGGCAAGGGGCCCAGGAGATGGAGGGAGGGGAGAGGAAAAGGGAGGGAAAGGAGATGTCGAGAATTAAGATGTGTTATGTGCATATACCATCTCTAGACAATGAATGTAACAATTAGGTACTGCACATTTCTATTAAGAGATGTACAAATTTAACAAATGAACTTGTGGATGTTAAAACTGTTTTGAGCCAAAGGTACACTCAGTTAAACAATGCAGAGACCGCTTGTGTTCCTTTGTGCAGCTTTTCCCCCCAAAAAAGACATTTGGAAGTTCTATATTTGTTTAAGTGATTTTATTCCTCAGGTTCAACCTTACCGGGCAACGGTTCTCTAATCTCTTTTGAGGGAACCAAAGAGACAGGAACTAAAGAGAAGCCAGACCGAGAGGATTTTGTCTCACACAGGAAACAGACTTAGGTTTTGTGGGACCAATCTTTCAGGGACCTCTCTGCCTTCCGGCGGAACCTGCGGCTCTGAGTTCCTGCAGGTGTCACCAGTGAGCCCTACAAGGACAGGAAACAGGAAGGGAGCAGGGGTGGTGTTGCAGGTTTTAAAAATTTCTGGAAGCCTTGTCCTGGTTAGGGCCTTGGAGATTAATGCTAGGTTCTTCATCCAACGCTAAATCTTGGTCCATCTTGGCTGAACACTTTCTGTTCTGGGGACTTTCCCTGATTCAAACACTTCGCTGGTTTGAAGTGCTTGAAAGCTCTGTCCTGAACACGAGAGCAGGACTGTTTACTTACTCCCTCCTGAATTCCAGCTCTGATTCAGTGCTAAGTATCAGCTGAGTGACCAGATAAATGGGTGAACTAATGAGCAGACGCCTGCTGCCCTTTCTGAGTGGTGGAGGCATTGTCTTCCCGTAAGTGAGGGTTGGGCTGCTTTGGTCCCTGTTGTCATGACCACGGCCAGAGTGTCAGGGACAGAGCCAAGCTGTCTGTGCCTTGCTCAGACAGGGACCCTTGGGACGCGAGAGGGACAGCAGTGCTCTAGGGTAATAAGATGTCTCTGGTGGAGGAGACAACAGCTCTTTCAAGTGCTGGAACACAGGGCAGAGTTGTAGCCTTTCCTCGTGGCCCTGTGTATTGCATTCTTCAGTAAGCTGTGAGAAATTCAATTCATATGTTTCTGGTTACTGACAGGATTCTCAGCAAGACGCCACTATTGTGTAAGAGCCATTTGACGTTGCTGCGATGCTTGCTTTTTTTCTCTTCTGGGAAGAGCTCTTGGAGGAAATCTGACTTCTCCATCCCTGAGGTAAGAGCAGCTAGGAGCAAAGGGCACAGTTGTCAGCTGCCAAATCCCCCAGGGCACTACAGGGTCCAGGAGGCTCACAGTGATTGGGGGGGGGGAGTGACAGGAGCACTGGTGTGCCATGTCTGGCCCTGGGCCACAGGGCTCTTCTGGTCTGGCCAGCAGGACTCTAGTGAGGTGGTAACAGCTTGGGGAATCTCAGAAGAGCCGGGGCTTCCAAGCATGAAGCTTGCTTTCTGGCCTGACCCTAGGGCCAGGTTACCTCCTTCTCGTGAGCTCGGTTCCTCCTCTGCATTGTGACAGGCTGTACTCCACTTCATGATTTTTTAAAATTAATACTGTACATGTTTCAGTGCTGAGTGTTTACATTCCTTGTGTCCAGTTGGTGTATGTACATAACAAGTCTCAATTTCTTTTTCAGTCCCTTTCCCCTCCCCTCTCTCCACCTCTTGGTCCCTTTCCCTTTTGAGAAAGATCTATTTCCCTACTTCCTACTATCTATGCTTTATAGTCATAATTTGGGCTTCTCGTGTAAGAGAAATTATATGATGCTTAACACTGCATGTCTAATTTATTTCACTTAACTTTATGATCTACAAATGCATCTATTTTCCAATAAATCCAGTTTATCTTTCTTTATGGCATTGTGTATAAATATTACATTTTCTTTATCCATTCATCTATTGATAGGCATAGAGGCTGCTTCCAGTATTTAGCTGTTATGAATTGTGCTGCTATAAACATAGGCATATATACATATACATATATATACATATATATATATAAACTGATACATATATAGTGATACATACAATATTATGCCTTTAACCCCTTAGGGAAGATACCTACAGGGGAATAGCTGAGTCAGGTGGGATTTCTAGTTTAAGCTTTTTGAGGATCCCTGTACTGATTTCCATAGTGGTTACACTAGTTTATCTTCTCACTAACAGTGTAGAGGGTTCCTTTTTTCCCTGTAGCCTCATCAGGATTTGTTACTACTGGATTCTTGATGACAGCCATTCTTTCTGGAGTAAAATGGAATCTCAGTGTTATCCAGTGGCTAGCCACATCGAGCACTTCTTCGTGTTTTTACTGGCCTTTGCAATTCTTCTGTTTTCTGTTCATTACAGTTGCTTATTTTTTGATTGAATCTTCTATTTTGGGGTCTCTAATTTTTTGACTTGTTTGTATATTCTAGGTAATAGTCCCTACCTGAGGAATAGCTGGAAAATTGTTTTCTTTTCACTCTGTTTTAGAGGTCTTTCACTTCTTTAGTTAGATTAATTCTTAAGTATTTAATTTTTCTTGGTGCTCTTGAGAGTTTTTTTCCTCAGATTCTTCCTCATTAGGTTCATTATTAGTATACAAAAATGCTATTGCTTTCTGTGTGTTGATTTTGTATTATGCTACATTACTTAATATGATATATATATATATATTTTTTGAGACAGTTTCAAGCAGATACATTTTTAAAAATTCACTAAAGGTGCAATTTGAATGAGGACTAGAGAAAGAGCTTTTTCTCTCGTCTGCAGTTCAGGATGGGAAGCAGAGCCCTTCAATCCAGTCCTTTGGTTTCCTAACCAGCTTGTTGGTTCCAAACTTGACTGATCACCTGGATGATTCCTTCACCCCCTATTCTACACATAGTGAGAATTGCTGAGGGGAACTCAGCAAAAAAAGCCTTTTTCATAAAGCCTTTTAAGGTGTTCAGGGGCACTGATGAACCTCCTTTGTAATCGTGTCTTTTGGTGTAATCAGGTTTGAGAGTGATCACAAAGAATTGGTTTCTCACTGCGGTTGAAATAGTTTGCAAATATGTGACCTTAAAGAATTGTTTAAAGCAGCGTAGAGGCTATGTTGTCCCAACAGCCACACCAAGCACCACCGTGTGCTCTCATGCTTTGGAGACAGTAGGAGTGTCAAGGTAGCCCAGCATTCTGTACCTCTCGGAGGTCCGACCTTGATAGCTTCAAGTTCTTAGCTTTTACAAGTCTCGTAGCCCTTCTGTGCAAATGGAAAAATGTCATTAATTTCTTAGTTGTTGCCTGCTACTAGGTCAAATCAGCCTTCCACATTTGCACGTCTAACTTTAAAACCAACTGCAGAATTTACACGTACTCCTTGGAGGCCAGATGACGGCTTTTTGCTTCAGACTCTAATCTCTTCTTGGACCTTCGATTATTTAATGAACTCATGTTCTTGCAGCTCGGATTTTACCAAGTGAGGTGCTAGATGCTAGGTACTCATGGATTTCAGGATTTCAGGCTCCAGGACCGCCCGGGGTGCCGAGTGTGAGTGGTGTCTGCTCTCGGGACCCCACATTGAGCGAAGGAGGCTGGAGAGCCAGCGGCAGCCACTGGAGGTAGAGGGTGCTCCTGCAGCAGGGAATTCTAGGAACTGCGGCATAAAGAGGCAGGACCGTCAGCCTAGACTCTGGATTCCGATGGAAAACTCCTGTCCCCACAGGAAACGCAAAATGTAAGAAAGGTTAAACATGGATCACTGGGCAAAGTTGAGAGGGACCGAGAGAGAAGTCGAAGCTGACACTGGCACTGCCATAGACAGTCACAGGATGCTGGTTACTCAATTCCTGACCCCAACTCACACGTGAGAAAAAGAGGGATTTTAGCTTTTCAACCCTTGGCAAATTGGGAACTATACCCAAATGGAACATCAAAAGTGCAGTGACACGTTTTGGGCACCAGATGGCAGGAGAGGATCTCTTTCAACCCAATTTCGGGTTTGGTCTTCGTATTTTAACCTCAGGCTGGGTGGGCCACTGGAATTTAGAGCTGATGGATGCCAACAGCCCTACAGCAGTCCTTTAGGTGGTGCCCTTCTAAGACACATGAGCAGAATTTCTCACTAAAACACCTTTATTGTGGGGACATGACAAACCAGTCAGTGGTTGTCTTAGTTGTCGTTTGCCTGGCTAGATGCAGCCCCTTCCGGGCCAGCTGCATTTTGGAGGCTCTCGACCCTCTGTCCTGGTCCTGGCAGGACCACCCATTGGTCGCTTATGGGAAATGGCGTGGGTGGCTCTGCCAGGACTTATCTGCCATCACCAGGGCTCTGAGGAAAGCTGGGAAGTTGGGGACTACAGATGGTCACGAGGCTGGGTTTGAATCAGAGACTCGTCTGAAGATCTGATGAACGCCATGGTCTCTCCTCCAAGCTCATAGTTTGCGTATTACCTCAGCGACTTCCCGGATCTTTTGTTCAGGTACCTGCGGTTACAAGCTGCTCTCAACCTTAAGAATTTAAAATCTCATATTTACTCCCCAAGATCAGCTATGAACATCAGAGGCTTCCTAACTTGCAGTGAGACTAGATTTCGTTTGTTTCTTGTGGAGACATACCAGGGGAGATTAATAGTACTAGTTAGGTGATGATATGGCCAAAGCCTAGTCCCATGGGTCAAGGCTTCTCTATGATGATGTTGGCTATGTGGACAGCTGCATTCTGAAACCGTGCTGAAGGGGGCGCTAAAGAGCCATGCTTGTCTCCAGCCAGTACCTGCTCGTGGGATTTGTGTCTTGGCTGTACGGGAAGGAAATGAGGCTTCTAGCCAAGGGTACTCCCACATCTCTGTCCTGAGTCTTTGTAAATCCTCATCTGTGCCAGGAACCCCCAGGGACTCTGCTTTTCTCTGATGCATACATCTGGTACATCTGGTGCATACACTCATGCGTCTGGTATTCTTTGTATCTTAAAGCTACTGACCCAGAAGACAAAAAGAAGTAATGTTAGCTCTGGTATTGGGAATTTCACTCTGGTCCTGGTTGCCTGTTTTTTTTTTTTTTCTTCATAAGAGTTTCTTTAACCAAGATGCTGCAAGTGCCTGTTATGTGACACTCATTGCCCCAAACATTGTGGATAAAATGAAGAGACACACAGTTTCTTTGTCTGAGGAAGCTGACATCCAGGGTAGCTTGAGAATCAAATCAGAAACATACGCAAATACCTCGCGTTAACCACAGAGTTGACACACCATCCTTCTGTTCGTGTCTGGTGTTTTTCCGCCGACTGTGGCAGGAGACATGGGTTGTGGACATCGCAGACTCTGGGTTATCTCCAAGCAGAGTTGACGGACTCTAACTGGCCAAAGGGAAACTGAAAGGGGGGCTGGCCCTGCCTCTGTTCATTCCTGCCTCGCCATCTTTGTCTTGGAAGATAAGCTGGTGAGATCCAGACCTCCACTGTTCAAGCAAATTCGAACCCTTCAAGTTCATTATCCAAACCCCTCTCTCAAGTCTAGGCAGAAAGGTACAACCCTGCAGAGCGTGTAGGCAAAGTGGTGCTGGCTTCTGGGGAATCCAGGGAACTCTAATCGGAGTCGCATGTTCCTCCACAGGTTCCTCCGTGGTCCCTCTCCCCTCTACATCTAGTTACTGGGTGTCCAGATTTGTGCCCTACCATGGCTCGAGACCTACAGCTCATTTCTTGTTGTCTTTAGTGTAATGACTAAGAAAGACGTTGGAAAAGTGAACTCTTTAAACTTAAGGGAAACAAGCTAGGGGTGGCGGCCCATGCTTGTAATCCCAGCACTCTGGGAGGCTGAGTAAGAGGAGTACAAGTTTGAGCTCAGTTTGGGAGAATTTAGTGATTTATAATGATGCTGTCTCAAGATAAAAAATAAAAAGGGCTGGGGATGTAGCTCAGGGTAGAGGCCTAGTTCAATCGCCAGTGTTGCAAAAAGAGAGAAAAATTAAAGGGGAAAATGCAAAGTATAAACTGTATAAAATCAGACTTGTTTCTAGAAAAGGGAGATTTGCACAGAAAAACAGTGAGGCATTCTCATTTTCTCTGTCCAAAAATGCCTATTTGGTAGCTATTGTGGTATCAGCTATATCAGTTCTCTACCTTGCTGGGTCATGCTACCAAGTCTCATCTTATTTCCTGGTCATTCTGGTTGGGGGTTGTTAACTGACCCTATTTGAGGGCCAACTCCAGCTCACCAGGAACTAAGGCTGGTCTTTTTGCAAAGCCTTTGTCTTTTCTGGGTCAAGTCTTTGAGATGTGTCGAGGTCACAGCCGATTTACAATCTTCTCCCACTGTTCTCCTCGGCAGTTCTGTGTCCGTCTTCTCTCCTTAGCCTACCTTTGTAAAGGATCAATTGCATTAATTTTCACATCTCTCTGTATCTCTGCTGTCTGCTTATGTCTCTTCCATGGTCTACCCCAAGCCAAGTCTCCTGGTAGGAAATGTCTACTGATAGGAAATCTCTCTTGGGGTCTACCCCAAGCCAAATTTCCTGATAGGAAATTACTCTCCCTTAACTGAGGCCATTTCAAAGGTTCAGATGCCTGTTCTCGGATGTTGAAAGTGACTGATGTATGCTTCTCCGAGGAAAAGGGTCCCCTGGACTCATGCTTCCTTCATCTGCTCTCAGAGAAGCACAGACAGCAGAGTTTCCCAATAACACTCCTAGAAAATGACGCTTCTTCCCTTTGCCGTGTTTGTAGACAGACCCAGGCTCTGTGGGGGCAGGTGGATCCCTGCACCGGGGACAGCTGTTCTTTGCCTTTTCAATGCTTCCACACGTGGCCTGTGAGGCGTGCTTGCTTGACAGGCACTCGTGGACCTTGGCGGGTACTCGTGGTCCTTCCTGGGTGCTAACACTTACAGCTTGAAGCAATGATTTTCACCTCTTTGCTCCTTTAAGAAGGCAAATAGGAAAGGTATGAGGGTGACCTTGTTAAAGGAACAACCTTGCCAGCATATTTAGAGAGCAGAGAGTCATTTGAACTCTTTGGAGTACAGTTCTTGTCTGAACAGGACCACGGCTTTGCTCACGAGACGAGCACACACAAGGTCACAAGGCAGAGGACCTGGCTTTCTCTCGGCCAGGCAGTTACTGAACCCCTTCAGGGCCTTCTAGACGCTGACCACAGCCACGCTCTTGCATTGCATGGGCTGCATGAATTCTGTCCCCACAGAGCCCTGAGCTTCCCAAACAAACCGAGTCAGTTTCCATTTACTTACTGCCTTCATGGTCCTAAATTTTCTTAAGCAAGGATGGCATATATGCCGTAAGTTAACATCAATACAGTGGAGATCTTGGAAGCTCAGAACTCCCATTTCTCCTTCTCACCCCCTTTCCATCTTAACAAACCCTCTTCTCTGAGCCAGGCTTTGTGTCCGGGAAAGGCGCTGATGGACAGCCTCCAGTGGACCAGCAGCAGAGGACCACCTGCCCAGAGGACTCCAGATAGGAGACAGGGCCCCTTTATCCCCCCAGGTCCTCAGCAGGATAACCCACTGTCTCTGGATTTCCCTCAGTTCCTGTCACGTTGTCTTCTGCCTTTCTGTCTTTGATGGGGTGTCCACTCCTGCTTTCTCCTACTGGGTGGCTTTCCCCAGGGCGTTCAGATTAGAGCTCATGTGGAAGGTCTGTTCACTGAGATGCATGACAGGTTGCTGACCTGAGCCATCCTGAGCTGTGAAAATTATCTAGAAGATTCATTTTTCTTGGACAGAGAAGAAAAAAAAAAAAAACAAAGAAAGGAAGAGTTAACGATTGAGGACCCTGAGAATCAACCTTTTTCTTTTGTTTCTAAAGCCATGGAAGAGCAGACATGAAATGCCAATGTGACAAGCTCAACTAGAAAACAGTTTGCTGGGACTGGCCTGGACTGGTCTGGACCCGCGGTGCCGCCGGGTCTCGGGGGCCTGGAAGTGCTCCGACAGCTCCCTCCATTCCAGCTGGGAACACTGCTTCCTGGAGGCTCAGCCCCCAGATCCTGAGGTGATTTTTTTTTTTCCTTTTTGAGACAGGGCCTCACTTTGTAGTTCAGGCTGGCCCTGAGCTCACTATGGTGCCCAGGCAAACCTCGAACTCAGCAATCCTCCTGTTTCTGCCTCCCGATTGCTGGGATGACAGGCGTGAGCCACCACACCCGGCCTTGAGGTGATTTTTTTTTTTTCTTTTAACCTCTTGCTGTTTTTTTTTCTCATGCCACACGTTCAACCAGTCAGGAAATCCTAAAAGACTCAAATTTTCGAGACATACCTGGAACCAAGCCATTTCTCACCTCTTTCTACCATGACTGGAGCTTGATATCTTTAGCTGGCATAATGGCAATGGTTTCTTTTTTTTAAATTGAATTTTTATTGGTACAATTTATATACATCTCACAATCACACCTAATATTGGGGAATTTGTACCAATATATGACATAAGTCAATTCTCAGCTTTACCCATATCCCTCTCACACCTCCCCACCCCCTATATACATGCTCTTTTATTTTCTTTCACAATCATATTTATTCCTTCCCCTCATTACATCCCCACACCAAATTCTCCAAAAACTGTCATACTTTCTAGAGCTCATTTGCATCTACAGGTACTCATATCAAAGAGAAGATCCAGTATTTGCCTATCTGTGATCTATTTATTTCACTCATTAGTGTGTCCTCCAGGTGTGTCCATTTGCACATAAATGAATCAATCTTGTCATTCTTTATGGCAGAATAATACTCCATTTTATAAAAAAACCCACCTCTTCTTTATCCAGTCTCCCGTTGATGGACATTTGGGTTGTTTCCAAGATTGAGCTATCACGAACTGAGCTGCTATGAACAAGGGTGTACATCTGTCTTTCCAATGTGATTTTAAAAATTCTTTTGGGTATATTCCTAGCAGGGGGATGGCAGGGTCAAATGGGACACCTAGTCCTACTTTTCTGAGAAATCTCCACAATGGTTTGTCGCGTCCGCCTCGACCAGCAAGGAAGACACGACCCTTTAAGAGTTCTTCCTCAAGCAGTTTATTCAGGAACCTTGAAACATCTTCTGACCACGGGGAGACCCTCCCACAGACTTAAGTACTCCTAGGCCAGCCAATCTCAGTGAGCCACGTGGGCAAAGCAGATAGGCTACTCTAATGCGGAAACAGGCACCTGAAGCAAGCACAGCCAAATAAGGACTTGTTTACCACCGAGAGCGCTCGCCAGCAGACTGGCGGAAGGCGGAAACTGGCGCCATCTTTAAGGCGTGGCACATCGCAGCTCTCCACAATGGTTGCCCAAGTCTGCAATCCCACCAATAGTGGAGAAGGGTTCCTTTCTCCCCACAGCCTCGCCAGCATTTACTGTTGGTATTACCCGCTGGCATATACGATGGCAATTGTTTCTTAATCTTGTTCTCCTCTCTTTGCTTTGCAACATATGCTGTAGTTTAGAGACCATGGCTGGGGTAGCCACATAACATACAAAGAGCAATAAATAACTGCTCTTGGAAACTTTTACATAAAAATATTTAAAACCATTTTTATTCTGTGCTGGTCACCGGGACGTGTGAACAGGCTGCACGGATTCCAGCTGTCCCCTGCTCTGTAGCATTTGCCTCTACAGCTCTTAGGTTGGGCTTAATTCTCTTCTCCATTGTTAATGACTGAAAAAAAAAATCCTGGAAAGGAGGTAATAGCAGAAATAGGCTGAGCTTTCTTTGAGGTTATTAATTTTTATTTCCTGCTAGCTAAATTGGGCCCGTGGTTCTCCTGAGAAGCACAGAGAGGCGATTTTTGCTGAACTCCGCCAGGGTAGGTCCAGGCGATGCGTCCACGACTGGCACAAGAGAGCAGTTGGATGCAAACCGAAAGAACCCCTGCAAAGCCAACTGGAAATAAATGAGTCTTGGACAAGCTTCATTAACAGGCAAAGATTCCCTGCCTTTCCCTCCTCACCCACTGTCTTCCCTTCGGGGGCCGCTCTGCCAGCCACATTCTTGGATCTGCACGCCGAAAGTTCTGGTCTGAGGACTGAGTGGTAATACGGGGGGCGGTTAACGATTATTAACCACTTATTTGGTGTCAGACAATATTCTGCATCTCTCATTCATTCATTTACTTGTTCATTCATTTGATGCGCGCATGCCCAAACACATACCATGAATACTTATTACACAGTGTACTTGAAGTAAATAGAAAAATTGGAGCGCACCTGGTATTACAGGGAGACAAAAATGTATTGTGACTGTTGCAAGTAGGTAAACTGTGTGTCAGGAGGGGACGGGGCAGGGAAGGGGCAGGGAGGGCTTGGGAGCAAAGGTTGTAATATTAAGTAGTTGGTCCAGAGAGGGAATGATATTTGAGGGGAGAAGGAGGTAGGAATAAATACGATTCTGAAAGAAAATAAAAGAGCATGTGGGGGTGGGGAGGTGTGGGTGGGTGGGGATATGGGTAAAAATGAGAACTGACTTGTGTCATATATTGGTACAAATTCCCCAGTGTTATGTGTGATTGTGAGATGCATAAATTATACAAATAAAGAATTCAATTAAAAAATTTGTAAGAAAAAAAGAAAAGAAAATGGGTATTGGCCACACAATGCTTTGGGCAGAGGCTCATTCCAGTGCAGACTCCGAGGTGACCGCAGTCTGCATGGTCCAGGACCAGGAAGGGGCCCTGTGAGTGGAGCAGAGAGAGCAGAGGGGTGGAGAGAGTGAGGCCAGAGGCACAAAGGTGAGCAGAGGCCACAGAGTCTGGGGAGCTCCGGGAGGCTCAGCGTCCTCTCTGAATCGAGAAGGGACCAGAAGAGGGTGTGTGGAGGCCACTGCGAGGGAGCTTTCTGTGACTCGTGTTTGACAGGACCGCTCTGACTACTGGGTTGTAAACAGGCTGTAAGGTGTCAGGGTAGAAGAGGGAGACCAGTGAGGAACCGACTGGAGTAGTTGTGGAGGGACAATAATGTTCCAGCAAAGAGGATGAGAAAGGTTTAGATTCTGTATGTAAGCGCGCGGTCACTGGTCTTCTTCCCTTTGATCTCCATGGGATCAAGCAGGAAGTTAAAAACAGAACTAGATTCTGACCTGAACCAGAAGACTAGAACTTCCCTTTCCTGGGGTGGAGAGGATTCTGGGAAACAAGCTTTGGGGAACGCAGCTTGAGAAGCGCTAAGTTTGTGGTGTTGATTGGAGGGGGCGGGTATGAGTATGGTGGGGGTGTACAGGCAAGGAGTTTAGGGGAGAACCCTGAATGAAGAGGGAGAGTTACTAGTCTTTGGCACAGAGGTCGTAGCTAAGATCCGGACCTCACAGAGGAAGTGCAGGTAGAGAGAAAGTTGAATGATATTATGAGCCTGAGGACAGATGAACAAGCGGACAAAGACACTGCGTAGGACAGTAGGAGAAGAAGCACAGTGTCAAGGCTGCCATCACGGAAGGAAGGGGCTCCAGGAGGAAGCAGTGGTCTGTTGTGTCAAATGTCTCTGGTGACACAGTAAGTCACAGGACCGAGAACTGACTGCTCGGTTTAGTGAAATGGATGCCCGGATGTCTTTGACAGGAGCCCTGTAGGTGGAGCATTGAGCACGAAGACCTCATTTATGTCCATTCCAGGGAAAACAGGAGGATGGAAATTGGAGACAGTAAGTACATTAGCACGGGCATAACCGCTGCAGAGTGGGGCAGAGAAAAGAGGTGGTGAAAGACCGGGGAAGAGAAATGGCGTTTAAAAGATGGGAATAAAAAATAGGCTTTGTGCATACAGGTGAGCATGGTACAGTTGAGAGAGAAAAGCCAACGCTAGTGGGGGAGAAGGAGCCAGAAATGTGGCCAGAGCGCTAATCACTTTGGGTGACCGAAGGCTTGGTCTTGGCTGTAGACTGCTAGGCCGCCGTGACCAGACACCACAGACTTCGTGGATTCAGCGCTGGAGAATTATGGGAAGAATCTTGGTTTGCTGGGAATATTTGTGTTCTCAGTTTTCATTCCCATCATTCTGATCACAGCCTTCATTTTTTAAAAAATTGAATTATTTTTTTTTTGAGACAGGGTCTCACTTTGTAGTTCAGGCTGGCTCTGAGCTCACTATGTAGTCCAGGCAAGCCTCGAACTCAGCAATCCTCTTGCCTCTGCCTCCCGAGTGCTGGGATTACAGGCATGAGCCACCACACCCGGCACTTGTGGTATGTGGTATTGATTGCTGGTGGGTGTGAGTCTCCACACCCAGCATTGTATGTGGTTACCGGGGATCGAACTCAGGACCTTGAGCTTGCGAGGCAGGCGCCGGAACCACTGAGCTAATCCTCTGGCCCTAAAAAATTGAATTCTTTGTTGGTACATTTTATATACAGCTCAAAGTCACACTCAACACTGGGGAATTTGTACCAGTATATGACACGAGTTAATTCTCATTTTTAATTAATTCTCATATCCCTACACACCCCCACCCCCTATGTACGTGTGCTTTCTTTTTCTTTTCAAATCATATTTATTCTTTCCCCTCATCACTTTCCCCTACCACATTCCCTTTGAATATTTCCTATTTCACAAAATCTATGATACATTCTAGAACTCATTTACATCTACAGGCAACCTTCATTTTTATATGCTGTGCCACTCACCCTGTGTGCCTGTCTACGAAAACATTTCCCGAGTGCAAGGCCCAGTCCTATAGATAGATAGATGATAGATAAATGTATGTATTTTGGTACCAGAAATCGAACTCAGGAGCTTGGTTCGCCAGGAAGGTGCTGCACTGTTGAGCTGCATCTCTGGCCCTAAGGCCCGGTCAGGCTGGCTGGGACTTACCCTGCTCTTGAAAGCCTCATCTGAACTGACTCTATCTGCAGTGACTTTATTTATTTCAGATCATATTCTGAGGTACCGAGGACTCAGCCTCTAACATACAGAGTTTTGGAGCATACAACTCAAACCGTAAGTTTTAGGGAGGAGAAGGAAAATTCATCATTAATAATAGACAATAGAATATTTGTGGGAAAGTGCCAGCAGATTGATAGATATCTTCGTGAGTCCTTAAAAATGTTTTTTGGACTGCTTCAATTTTCTCAGAGATGTGAAGAGCAAGGCCATTAGCGGAAGGTGTGACAACAGCAGATTGGGGAGAGGGAAGCTGTGAAATTGTTTTTCGCGGATGCGGCAGTGAGCAGGCTGGAGGGCACGCCTGTCCTCTTCGTCTTGGACTTTAAACAGAGCGGTTCGTGAGACTGTCCGTCTTCTCAAGCTCCACGGTGGAGCCTGGGGGCCGGAGAACTGGGATTGGACGTGTCCAGTTCTCTGAGGTGAGTAGGAAGCACC
>PVIC010023073.1:0-27139 GCA_004025085.1 Thryonomys swinderianus | reverse complement strand
AAAAAAAGAAATTAGAACTGCCTCATTAATGTAATGTATCATATTCATAGAATGAAGGGAAGAAATTACATAATTATCTCACTGATACAGAAAAAGTACTTAATAAAACCAGCACATTTGCATGATAAAAATAATCAACAGACTTAGAATAGGATCGATATTCTCAAAATGATAAAGGACATTTATGGAAAAGCTCACAGCTACCTGTATTTTGATGGGAAAAACCTGGAAGCACTTTCCCTCAACTAGGAACAAGGCAGAATGCCCACTTTCACTACTTACATCTAACGTAGTCCTGGCATTCAAACCAGAGGTTGGGTGAGCAAGAGAAATAAAAGACATTCATGTTGTCAAGAACGAAGTAAAACGGGCCGGAGACTTAACTCAGTGGTTCCGGCACCTGCCTCACAAGCGCAAGGTCCTGAGTTCGATCCTGGTATCCACATACAGTGCTGGGCGTGGTGGCTCACGCCTGTAATCCCAGCACTCGGGAGGCAGAGGCAGGAGGATTGCTGAGTTCGAGGCTTGCCTGGGCTAATAGTGAGCTGAGGGCCAGCCTGAACTACAAAGTGAGACCCTGTCTCAAAAAAAAAGGAAAGAAAGAAGTAAAACTGTATTTTCAGATGATGTGACTTTTTAGTATATGTGCTGCCAAAGTGAGCATACAGATGATGTGACTATAAGAAAATTCAAAGAATCCACTTAAAAACTTAGTGCTAATAAATTCACAAAGTTGCAGAGTACTAGATAAACAACCAAATGTCTTTTTTATTTCTATATACTAGCAATGGATAGCTCAAAAAGAAAATTAATAGAATAATGTACTTATAATTTACTTGGGAGGAAATTTAACTGAGGAGGTGATAGAGTTGAACACTGAAAAGTATAAAACACTGATGAAAAACATTAAAGAAACCATGGAGGTTAATAGGTTGGAAGAATAATATTGTTAAGATGCCATACTAGGCCGGAGATTTAGCTCAGTGGTTCCAGCGCCTGCCTTGCAGGCGCAAGGTCCTGAGTTTGATTCCAGTAACCACATACAATGCTGGGCTTGGCGACTCACGCCCACCAGCAATCAATACCATACACCACAGTGCCAGGCGTGGTGGCTCACGCCTGTAATTCTAGCACTCGGCAGGCAGAGACAGGAGGATTGCTGAGTTTGAGGCTTGCCTGGGCTCCATAGTGAGCTCAGGGTCAGCCTGAATTACAAAGCGAGACCCTGTCCCCCCCCCCAAAAAAAAAGATGCCATATTATCCCCCAAAATATACAGATACACTGTGATTGTTATCAAAGTCCCAGTCAAGCCACTGTTTTGTAAAGGCTGATCCAAAACTGATATGGAATTGCAAGTAATCCTGAAATAGGCAAAATAATTTGAAGAAAAAAATGTCTGGCCAGGGATTTAGCTCAGTGGTTCTGGCGTCTGCCTTGCAAGAGCCAAGTCCCAAGTTAGATCCCTGGTAACCACATACCACAATGCCGGGCGTGGTGGCTCAGACCTGTAAACCCAGCACTCAGGAGGCAGAGGCAGGAGGTCTGCTGAGTTGGAGGCTTGCCTGGGCTACATATGCGCTCAGGGCCAACCTGAACTACAAAGCGAGACCTTATCTCAAAAAAAGGTCACACTTCCTGGTTTCAAAACCTAGTGCACCAGTGTAATCAAAATGGTATAGAAGGGGATAAGGATAAATATATAAATAAGTGGAAGCTTTTTTCCCATAAGAAATTCAACACAGTATTATTATTTTTTTTTTTGAGACAGGGTCTTGCTTTGTAGTTCAGGTCCTGAGCTCACCATGTAGCCCAGGCAAGCCTCCAACTCAGCAATCCTCCTGCCTCTGCCTCCCGAGTGCTGGGATTACAGGCATGAGCCACCATGCCCGGCACTGTGGTATGTGGTATTGATGGCTGGTGGGCGTGAGTCACCAAGCCCAGCATTGTATGTGGTTTCTGGGGATCAAACTCAGGACCTTGCGCTTGCGAGGCAGGTGCCAAAACCACTGAGCTAAGTCTCCAGCCCAAACACAGTATTATTTATGATATGTACTAAATAAATCTTTACACTGGATGATGAAATAAACTAAAATTAACTATTGACAATATTATAAACCCAGTAAAAATAATGTTTAAAGAGGAGAAAATTATATCTAAAACAGATAGCTTTAATGCTAATTGGGGACACATGAAAATTATGCATACACTGTTTTGTAAGTTTGTTGAAGAAATTAATATATAATGAAAATATGAGAGTAAAACAACAGAATATCACTTTTTACCTTTTAAATTGTTTAAGTTCATGTTTGGAGTATATAATGATTACATTCATTGTAGGGAGTTAGTATATATAACACATTAATTCTTTTTTTTTTTTTTTGAGACAGGGTCTTGCTTTGTAGTTCAGGCTGGACCTGAGCTCACTTTGTAGCCCAGGCAAGCCTCGAACTATACACTATACATGAAAAATGGATCAAAGTTGTAAATATAAAAGCTGAAGCTACCAAAATATTAAAAGAAAATATAATGGAAATCTTCATGACTTGGATTTGGCACCATTCTTAAATAAAACAATAAAAGCATATGCAACAACAACAAGAAAATAAATTCAACCTCACCTAAATAAAGGTGCAGCTTCTTGTGCAGCAGCTGATGTTGCAAAAACAATGGAAAGACAACCCGTTGAGCTGGAGAAAGTTTTTGCAAATCATATTACTAACAGAGGTCTAGTATCTCTAATATTTTGAGAATACCTATAACTGAATAAGAGCAAAGTAGGCAAGAGACTTCAATAGACATTTCTACAAAAAAGAGATACAAAAGACCAATAATGACCTGAAAGGTGGTGCACATCATGAGACATCAAGGAAATGCAAAAGTTTTACTTAGAAAAATTATATTAAGATTCTTTGGAACTCGTATATGGGAGAGTCTGTGTGTGTGAACGCATGTGTGTGCACGTGTGCATGTGGGATGTATATGTGCAATGTGTGAAGGTGCTTGCAGGTATGGGCATAGGTGGTGTGAGGATGGGAGTGTGAAGTGTACGTGGGTGTATGTGTGTATATGTGCAGAAGTAATTAATGGATGGGGTGCTTATCCAACCCAGGACAGAGGGCGCTGGGGCCTTTACTTGCTTTTCATTTAAATTCAAATCGCCCTGAGGACTCGTGGCATCTCACTGCCTTGCCGGATGGAGCCTTCCCCGCCCCGCCAGGGTTCTGCACCCTGTGGTCTCCGCAGATCTTTCCAGAGCACTCAGAATGCGACTTCCTCTGTGCACGAATCGTGGCCTCTGCCGACCCAGGCAGTCATGTGGTCTCCCCAGCACCTGTTTGTCCTGGCTCTGGAGCTGGTCAAAACATTCTGCTTACCTCCGTGGCAGATGAGCCTGTCTGAGATTAGCACCTATTTTTTTCCACCAGGAGCCAAGAATACCCATGTTGCTAATTTGAACACACATAGTGAAAACCCACCCCCCCTACTGTGTCTCTGTTTCTTTCCGAATCTCTCTCTCCCCCTCTTTTCCTCTCTCTTCTCTTGCTCCCTCCGCACCCGTCTGTCTTTGGGCATTTATTCTGTGATTTTAGTTTGCAGAAGCAAAGCTCTTCCGCTGTGCAGACTTGCTACAATGGTTGTGATTTCCAGAATGTTCCTTGTAAAACAATGCATCTTGCTTGTAGTTTTGCAAAGCTGCTTATTGTAGAAGGAACTGGCCGGTCCTCTCAGCGGATGTCCGTGGTCCTTGGACGTCTGTGGGCAACCCCTGCTGCCAGCATCAAATTCTCTCCCTCCTCTCCACTGCTGCTTTGAGGAGACCAAAACTATTCGCAGATATTGCCGTGTGTCCTCGGACCCTGGGACATGATCTCCTTGGCTGAGAACTTGGAAAAGACTAAGGGGTTGTTTAAAGGACCTTGAGTCTCCTCTGAGAGGTGAAGGTACACAGACTTCGGCTCCCAATTAGGAGACCCAGCTGCAAGTTTCTAAATCTTAAGAGGAGGAAATTCATGAAAGTTTGCAAGCACATTCTTTGTTCTGAGGGTTAGATGCCAGGAGTGTGGTGGTGGATAAACACACACACTTTTTGGGAGGATGCTGCATGCCAGGCACTGTTCTAGGTACCTGTAAGGTGATGGCAAGAAAAACATATGCTTCTGCTTGCCAGTTATGTGTGTGTGTAAGCAGCTAATACATTAATTATTGAAAAAAGTAACTTTAAAAATTACAAGTGATACGTAGGCAGCATATTAAGGCATTTTAGTTGGGACTAGGGGCACAGGAGTACTGTTTTAGCTGGAGAAGACCTCCCTGTGGAGAGTACTTGTTCCTTGAGAAGGCAGAAGTCATTGGGACAAAAACTAGCCCAGAATAGCCCTGACCAAAGAACAGAAAGGGCAAAGGCACTGTGGCAGGAAAGAGTTCAAGCTGCTGCCAATGTCCAGTGTTGCTGTCATGGCAGGGGCAAGGGTGGGGCAGCAGCAGAGTGAGACCTCAGGTTGTTATAGAAGTTCACATTTTATTCTTCCCAACAAGGAAAACTGTATTAGTTCTCGAGGGCTGCTGAAACTAATTCTTATAAGTTGGTGACTTAAAACAACAGCTTTTTATTCTGCCACAGTTCTGGAAGCCAGAAGACTCAAATCCATACCATTGTCCAAGCTCAAGGTATCCGCAGGGCTGTGCTTCTGCTGGAGGGATGGGGGAATTGGTTCCTGGCCTCTGCTGATGGCTGCAGGTTTTCCTTGGTCTGGTCTCTGCCTCCATAGCCACATTGTCTCCTCTTTGCTCTGTGTCAAGGAGCCTCCTTTGGTCTCCCATGGGTAATCATGCATGCGATTGCCTTTAGGGTTCCCAGGATGATCACGGCCCATCTCAAGATCCTTAATATAATCACAGCTGCAAAAGTCCTTCCTCTCATGTAACAGAACAGCCACAGGTTCCAGGAGCCAGCATCGGATACTCACAGCTCTTGAGGATACCCATGAGATAGCAGAAGGTCTAGTCCTTTCTCCTGTTCAGTTCTTGGTGCATACTGTGCCTGAAGCAGGCTTGGGCTCCCCTGGGAGGAGCAAGCCTGCAGACAGACACAAGTGCGGTGGTGGGGAGGTAGCTTGCTTATCTCTCACAGTATTACAAAGCACTTCTATGATTTTATTCTCACAGTGTTTTGCATCAGGATTTCAGGCAGTGTTTGACAAGTACTCCATCACTATGACCGTGACAGAGCAACACTATAGATTAAGACGGGCCCTTGCTTTGCCTCCTTTATTTATTTTTTCTCCCTAAAATGTTTTGTTCCAGAAATGTAACAGTTTGTGCTGCTGGGCAGTGCCCCTGCCCAATGTATCAAAATGTTTTGTAACTGTTCGTACTGAGTGCTTCTCTGGAATGTTCTGTTAGCTCCACCCCTCTCAGGAATGTTCTGTTAGTTCCATTGCTTTCAGGAATGTTCTGTTAACTCAGCTCCTCTCCCTGTGCGAGCATGCTTGCCCACTGTGCCTTTCAGTAACTCTACCCCTCTGTGATTCAGTGAGTTGCTTCCCTACCCCTAGAAATGCAAGTGGGCCTGGGGTAGGTAAGACATACTCCTAACGCAACTGATTTTTGCCTGTTGATTTTGTATCTTGCTACACTGATGAATTAATTAATCAGCTGTTGGAGTAGTTTTTGTAGAACCATTGTTTACACACAAATCATTTAATTTACAAACACAGATAATTACTTTCCAATTTGGATGCCTTTTATTTCTTTTCCATGTCCAACAATGCTGACTGGAACTTTCAATTCTCTGCTCTATAGAAGTAATGGAACTAGATAGCTTGTTTTATTCTTGATCTTAGAAGAAAAGCTTTCAGTATTTCACTATAGACTATGGAGATTGCTGGAGGATTTTCATATGTGGGTTGTATTATTTTGAGGTAGTTTTCTTCTATTTCTGACTTGTTGAGTATTCATCATGGAAAGATGTTAAATTTTGTCTTCCTTTTATCAAGAAAGATGATATGATATGATATTCTGAGATGATCATGTATTTTCTCCCCTTTTCCTATTCACATGGTACATTGCGTTGATTGATTTTTGTATGTTGAATCATCCTTGTGCTTTGAAAAAATCTCTATGGGTTGTGTTGTTTAATTCTGTTAATACATTGGTGAACTTGGTTAGCTTTCTGTCATGGTAACAAATACCTGTGATGATCAGCTTTATTTGCTTTGGCTAACAGTTTTGGAGGTTTCCGTTCGTGGTTGTTTGGCCTCATTCCTTTCAGACAGCACAACATAGTAAGAGTGAAAAATGGAGGGAATTTCTCACCTCATGGGAGCCAGTAAGCCAAGAGAGACAGAAAAGCTCTGGGTCCCAGTAGGCACCCCAGTGACCTATCCTCAAGGGAATCTTCACAGGTTCCAGGAGTGAGGCCTTGGATAGCTCTGAAGCCATTAAATAGCCTGCATGGGTGGCTAAGAAAAGAAAAAAGGAACAAAGTGACATTGTAATGAAGACCTGAATTAACCAGAAAAGAGACCCTGGTTCCCTGTGAATCCTTCTTTTCCTCTTATTTACCATTTTGGGTCAATTTCTTCTGACCATAAGGCCTCGTGTCCTCAAGGTTGCACCACCCCCAATAGCACATGGGTTAGAGACCAATGTTCTCTAAGAACATGGGTATTTGGAGAACACTTATCCAAACCATATACCAATCCTATGGGATCAGCATTACCCTAACACCAAAACTGAAAAAAGAAAAGAGGACCACAGACCTGTCTTCCTCCTGAACATAAGTGTAAAAACTCTGAACAAAGTCTCAGCAAAGTAGAAATGAAGTGTAACTGCTATGGGATCTTCAGACAGATCACTGACCATTTTGGAAAGAGCCAAAGTCAGCTTTATTGCCTGTGGCTTCTAGGGATTCAAATTGCCAGGAAAACCATCAAACAGAAGTTTACACTCATTTCTTTTTTTTTGAGACAGGGTCTCGCTTTGTAGTTTAGGCTGGCCCTGAGCTCACTATGTAGCCCTGGCAAGCCTCAAACTCAGCAATCCTGTCTCTGCCTCCCGAGTGCTGGGATTGCAGGTGTGAGCCACCATGCCCCGCACTGTGCTATGTGGTACTGATTGCTGGTGGGTGTGAGTCACCATGCCCAGCATTGTATGTGTTTACTGGGGATTGAACTCAGGACCTTGTGCTTGTGAGGCAGGTGCCAGAACCACTGAGCTAAATCTCCGGCCCCTTACACTCATTTCTATACCTTTATGTTTCTATGGGAGGAGGAAACAGCAACTGTAGTCACTGGAGAAGCAGTCATTGATCTAAATGTAATGACATAAGCCAAGGGGCAGTGACAGGGAGCAGGAGGTGTGGTGGGCTTTCTAGGACGCCTTGCTCTAGTGAGTGTGCACTACAGTAGTCACAACAGTTACAATACATCTTCTTCAGCAAGCACAGTAACACAGTTAACCCATAGTTGCCCATTTTTACACCAGAAAACAGGTTTCACCCTCAAAAATAGAGGGGAACTTTCTCAGCCAGCAAGAGGACATGTATGAGAAACCTCCCGGTTTCATTATATATAATGGTAATGATGAAAGGTGAATATTGTCCCCTCAGATCAAGATGAAGAAGAGGAAGACAAAGAAGAGGAGGAAAAGGTGGAGGAGGAGGACAAGGAGAAGGGAGAGGAGAAGAAGGATTCACAGGGAACCATGGTTTCCTTTCTGGTTAATTTAGGTCTTTATTAAAATGTCACTTTGCTCCTTTTTTTTTTTTTAACCACCCACGCAGGCTATTTAATGGCTTCAGAGCTCCTGGAACCTCTGATGATTCCCTTGATGACAAAAGAATTTGCTGATGCGCTTCATCTAAGGGTTGGGAGATGGGGAGACTGGGTGATCTAGGTGGAGCCTCAATATCATCACAAGGGTCTTGTTAAGAGAGGGCAGAGGAAGATCTACTGCAAAAGAAGATGAGATGCGACCACAGAGAAAGCAGCCAAGTGAGGTGCTGCCCTGCAGGCTTTCAACTAGAGGAAGGAATGCAGCTCCTGGCAGGAAGGGGCACAGCACAGGCCCCACCCTGCCACTAACTCCGAAGGATCAGTCGGCCCACACTTGACATCGCTCCACCCACGCCAGGAAACTGACCCAAAACGGTAAATAAATATGTGCTGCTTTCAGCCACTAAGTCTGTGGTGCTTGACCATAGTGGCCACGAGACGCTCAGTCCCTCCCGTAACCCTGCCTCGCCACCCCTGCACGCCCACCCTCCCTGGCTCCTTCTCCCCTGGTTCATCAGCCCCTGACACACTGCTCAGCCTGTTGATTTCACATTTAATATTTGTCTCTCCTGGAAGCCCCAGGCACGTGAGGATGCTTTGTCTGTTTTCTCCTGGGTGCACATCCTGGTGCATAACGAGACCCAGCAAACTATGCAAAAACCCTGCAGTGGAACACATGTGGAAAAGAATTTAGTATTCAGAGCAGCGCAAGAAATAATTGAACACACATCCCCAGGGGCCTTGCTTACAACTGACTGAGTTTGCTCTTTCTTCTTTTAAAGGGTTTGTTAAACAGCATAAGCAAAGAACTGTCTTCCTCCTTTCCGGGGAGTAGAATCAGGGCTCTACACATGCCAGTCAAGTGCTCTGCCACCTGCATTGAAACAACACCATTAAAACTCAAGCCCACCAGCCTCCAGAGAGGAAACCAGTGTTGGAACAATAGGTTTACAGCCCATTGTTTTGGATTTCAGCTATAGGTAGGAACTGATGGGTGGTATCTGTGTTTAAATATACAGAAATGGATCCATGCTGTCACCTGGCTTCCCTCTCCTCATTGTTCGTTTGAATCACCTGCAGACCTGGCTCATTTCCCCCATCTGCAGCAGCGTTCCTTTATGAGAATATGTCATACTGCTTATCCATTTTTCTCTATTCCTGTGCAGGTGGAGTCTGGGCAGGAAGCTGACAAAGCCCTGGGGAAGGGAAGAATTGACTGGAAGATCCTTTGGAAAGGCTGGCCAGGGCCTCCTCCTTGCCAGCCTTCTCTTCGCCAACTCCCCTCCCCCGGACTTTTGCCAACTCAGATAACGCCTTTGCAAATGCCTTTGGTCCCACTTCCTGTGGCTGTGTGCAACAGCTCCTCAGGGCCCCGCAGGGACCTGCTAGGGGTCAGACTATCCCCAGACTCCTTGGCACCCCAAGTCTTGCTTTGCTTAGGAAATGAGTGGAGGAATGTTTTGATCTTCCAGGGACCTCCCGAGGGAATCTGTTCTGAACTTTCCTGCCCCATTCCTCAAGGACCTCTTTGGACTTTCTCTACACAGTCATGTCCTCTACGGTTTGGTTATCACAACCTTATCAAAAAGGTGCAACTCAAAACAACGTAGGACCAAGAGTCACGGGTAGGCCAAGCGCCTTTGCTAGCCAGCTGTGCCTCCGTCTTCCACCTGTGTCACTGTTGCTGACACTGCTCCACCAGGTTTACAAGGTGAGCCCACGTCTGAGGGCTCTGAGGAGCCTGGTGGTCCGTCGTTGCAGAAGCAGGACTTTCTGTAGGAAATGTACAGCTGCCACCTCCCTCTCACTTCCTCTTTGGGGCCTGGGAGGGTTGGCCTGTGAGTGGCTGGCTGCTATTTACAGCCCCACTGCTTGGTGCGAAACCCCAGGCCCTCCCAAGAGGGAAGAGTTGTGGGGAGGGGGTGCCAGGTGACACTGGGGTTGGTCTGGGGCCCGAGGGCCCAGGTGCAGTGAGCACAGCGTCAGAATGAAACACAGTCTGGAAGGCTAGAACAGCCAAGGTGCAGAAGGCTTCTTTACAGGTCAGTTCTGTGCGTGTTGTATTTATAGACACTACACATGCAGAGGGGCTGCTGGTGGTGGCAGCCCAGTCCTTTACTTTTGATGGGAGGGGAAACGGAGGCTGAAGGAAGCTGTGGCTTAGCCAGTCTGAGATCACATACTGAGCTTGGAGTGTCTGCAGGGCCAGAGCTGAGTCTGAACTCTCATGTTAGTGCTGTCCATCTAGTGGGGAGGGACAGTCATAAGTTTGGAGCAGAGATGGGGATGAATCATTTTGAGGGTTGTTGACATCTCTGGCCATTCTCAGGGTCTGGCCTGGAGTGCCAGGCTCCTTATGTTGTCCAGGACGCCTGGTGGACAGTCAAGGTTTGGAATGAAAGGAAAAGAGGGGTGGGAGGGCTAAGGAAGGGGCTGCCCATGTATGAGACTCTTACATCTGGAGCCTCAAAATTTGTGTCAGGGCAGATGAGTAGGGCTCCCTACCTCCATGCCACCTCATTCACATTGGCCTCTGGCATCTTTCTCTTTGCAGCTGCTTCTGGGTTGCTCTCAGGACTGCACGTAAATTGATTCCACGGGAATAAAAATGGCTGTTTGGATCCTTGGTGTGGTCCTTTTCTCCTTTCTTCTTTCCCCATATCCTACTTGTTGGGTCCTACATCAGTGGATAGGAATGTGATCTTCTTGATGTGATGAGATCTGAGCAAGATTTATAGGAGATGATGGGTCACCCAAGCAGATATCTGGCAAAGAGTGTTCCAGGCAGAGGCGCCAGGTGGGAGTGTGGTCAATACACCTGAGGTCCAGAGGGCAGTCCTGTGGCCGGGTATTGGGAGGCAGGTAAGGGCAGACTAGCAGGAGAAGACTGTGGTAGGGACCCAGGTTCTTCCTTGGAGCAGCTACGGAGCAGGCAGAGGGCTCCTTCGAGGACGGCTAGGCTGTGACTTAGGTGCTAACAGGTCACACTGGCTCCTGGTAGAAGTCAAGAGGAGGGGCACAGGCTTTAGGAGAGCCAGCGGGAGGTTCCCTGGCTAATAACCCCAGGATAATTTTGAAGGTAACTCCTGTACAGTTTTATAAACTGAGTGGGGCTGGGAGTAGAGGGCACAGGGGAGGCAAGGCCACCGTCCCTATGTAGAATGCAAGAAGGGAGTCAGGTGGATGAGTCCAAGTTCAGTGTGGTACACAAATAGCCTTGTGCCTCTATGCCACGGCAAGTTGGCAGCACACACGGGGTTCTGGGATCACGTATCTCTAGGCTTAGCTCAGTGTGGCACACTATGAGTGCTTTGGAAATGCCAGCTATGGTTACAATGGTGCCAGTGGTCATGACTCACTGTGACCTCTGGCAGCCGCTTGCCATCTCCGAGTCCATCTTCTGCCTTATGAAATGCATAAAGTTACTGGACTGCTCTGTGCTGAGCTTCTACTCCCTTCCAGGCTGGGGGGGATGTCAGCGGACCTACAGAGTGCCTGGTGCTGCCTTTCCCTTGAGGAGCTAAGCATGCTAAGCAGGCAGTTAAAATTTGAAGCCATTGTACACCATGAAGGAGACCAATAGGGAATGTATGGGGCACAGGGGTGAACAAGTGGGGTGACTTCAGGATGGTGACCCCAAGCAACATGAGAGCCGAGGCATAAAGGAACTAACAGGGGTACAGTGGGTATCAAGTGAGCAGCTACCACGGTTGCTAACAGGGAAATGCTGTGAGGTGTGGGGTGGCTGTGATAAGAGTGGGCTCTGCCCAGTGTACCAAGATGGCTGCCAATCATCACGGAAGTGGACGATGACTGTCACTTAGTCTTGGGTGTCCATTGTCCCTCATAAGTGGGCAATGTATGTGCTTCATCTCCAAAGTGACTCAAAGCAGGGAATTACACCCTCCATTCACAGGGCAGTGACTGTAAGGGCAGAGGGGCAGCCACACTCTGTCATGGCTCTGCCCTGGGTTCTAGGTCAGGGAGCAGATGGTGGCTCAGAGCAGGGCTGGAGCCCTTTCTGTACATAGGGCTGGAAAAGCCCTAAAGTGAGTAGGAGAATGAGCTTTGGAGAGCTGAGAGGCTTCCTGGTGCCAGACATAGTTGTTTTAGGGAACAAAAATCCTGATGTCTGAGTCCATTTTCTGTATAACAAAACCTGGCACCAGGTATTTTATAAATAAAAGTTTAGCAGACTCATAGCTCTGGAGGCTGAAATTTTAAGAGCACAGAGCTGGCATTTGCTCAACGTCTGTGGAGGGTCTCATGTTACATCATGACATGACAGAGAGGACTGAGAGGCAAGACAGAAAAAAAATGCTCCTAATCACCTGTGAAAGCCCCTCCTCCAAATACCATTAACAGGTGAGTTTGAGGATTAAGTTTCTAAGACTTGAACTTAGTGAGGGACAGCTTCAAACCACAGTGAGAGACTTATCTTCCTGGGATACAGAAGGTATCTTCTGTGGACTCTGAGGAAGGCAGAAGAGGTGCCCTTCGTGATGAGAGCTTTCACTTCACTTGGTCCTCATGTCAGCCCTGCCAGGTTAGAACTGCTATCACACTCACACATGGGGCTCCTGAGACTTGGAGAAGCTTGTCCAGTGTCACAGCTCTCAAGAGGCCCCGTGAAACTTGAACCTGTGTTTTTCTGAAATGACTCAAGGCGCGAGGGCAGGTGGTGGGAGGGCAGGGCAGAGTGACACAAATACTTTGGAAAATAATTAAATGATGGGTAATAATCACTAAGGCCAATACATACCTCCACCAGGAGCAACCTCATTCCTGGATAAGTGCCCAACAAAGACGTTAACATTTTCACTATAATATGGGTAAACGAATGTTCACGGCAGCCCTATTTTGCTGATTATGAAAACCCCAGACACTTCAGTCAGGAATAGAAGTCACACACTTCAGCGCTGTGGTGCAACTCAGGGGTAGAGCTCTGGTTGACTGTCTGAGGTCCTGGGCTCCATGCAGCATGCAGCAAGCAGCAAGAAGCAAACCCGAAGGGGTACCACACCTACCTTGGAAGCATAAGGACCAGAGTTCAATCCCCAGTACTAAAAAAAAAAAAAAGCAAACCCTAAATACTCCAGCCAACAGCAGTCAAGGATTGGGCCTGCCTCGGGGTGGTCCCCTCCTTCTGTCTTCTTAGGGTGTTCCTGTTAGACCTAGACCTCTGACACTCAGCTGTCTCTTCATCTCTCCTCAACTTCTGCTCACCCTGTGCTGGTCTTTTGAGGGAGGGCCCCAGCCACTCAGTGATAAAAGACAGGGAGATCTGAACTCCTGAGGAGAGGTGAGGTGGGAGCCATTTAGCTATAAAAGTCTTAAGGTTTAATCACTCGCTCAGCATTACTCTGGCAGAGCTTGTAAGAGCCTGGCGCCATTTTACAGAGGAGGAAACTGAAGCTCAGAAAAGTCATTTGCTAGAGGGAGGAAGAGCCTACGTATGAACCTGAGTACCCCAGGCTCTTCCTTGGAGGCACCTGCATCTCTCTGAACACCCTGTGACCTTCTCACCTTGGCACCCCTCTTCTGCAGCTCGCCAGATCAGTGGTTTTCAAAACACAGCATTCTGTGGGAGCTCCAGCAAGAACCCCAGTGGGAACCCTAACTGGAACTCAGGGTCTTCTCAAGGATCTACCAGGTCCTCCCTTGTCAACCACAGATCTGAGTGGCGTAGATTGTCCTTAACGCTTGTACCAAACAGTGTGTCCCTTGGGACTGGCCACTCCATCTAGCTGCATTGTAAACCAGACAGTAAAGAGATTTTCAGAAATGGAAAGCAGTGCCACTGTCCTCACTCAGTGTCTTTCAAACTGTACTTATTTACTGTTCTGCAATAATATGTGACGGACCTTAGAAAGTAGATAATTTATTTTTTTTATTAGTACATGTTTCCAGTATATAAAGATTATGTTCATTGTGGGGATTTGAGGTATGCACACAACATTTCATTTAAACAGTTTTATGTATTTATTTTATTACTTTTTATTTCCTTATACATTATATATATATACATATACTAGCAATCATCATAGAGAATATATATGTGTACATGATAAATCTTGCACCTTTTTTTCCCAATTCTCCTTCCTTCAACCTCTTCCCCTCTTTTTTTTTTTTTTTTTTTAGACAGGGTCTCTCTTTGTACTTCAGACTGACCCTGAGCTCACTATGTAGCCCAGGCAAGTCTCGAACTCAGCAATCCTCCTGCCTCTGCCTCCCGAGTGCTGGGATTATAGGCGTGAGCCACCACGCCCGGCACTGTGGTATGTGGTATTGATTGCTGGTGGGCGTGAGTCTCCACGCCCAGCATTGTATATGGTTACTGGGGATCGAACTCAGGACCTTGCGCTTGCAAGGTAGGCGCTGGAACCACGGAGCTAAATCTCAGGCCCAACCTCCTCCCCTCTTAATCTACAAAAGCCTCGTTTCCATTTTTATTTCCTTGCATCTTTTTTCTTGGCCCTTCTTCCCTTTCCTCTTCCATCCTCCCTGTTTCCTTTCCATTTCCCAATATCTATTATACATTTTGGTCCTTAATTACACTCCCATCTTCTCATACCAGAGAAACTATACACTATTTACACATGCATGTCTGATTTTTTTTTCACTTCAGAGTTTGGTCTCAGGGTGTATCCATTTAGTTATAAAAGCCTTAAGTTTATCTTTCTTTATGGGTTTAGGTATAAAAAACCCACATCCTCTATATCCATTCATTGATTGATGAGCATTTGTGATGTTTCCGAGATTTAGCCATTACAAACTGTGCTGCTATAAACATGGGTGTACTTGTATCGCTGTTAGGATGATTTTAATTTTTTAAATTGAATTCTTTATTGGTACATTTTATATACAGTTCACAATCACACTTAACATTGGGGAATTTGTACCAGTATATGACAGAAGTTAATTCTCATTTTTACTCATATCCCTACCCACCCACAAACCCCCACCCCTTATATACATGCTATTTCTTTTTCTTTCCAAATCATATTTATTCTTTCCCCTCATTATGTTCCCCCACCACATTCCCTTTGAATATTTCCTATTTTACAAAATCTATCATACATTCTAAAACTCATTTACATCTACAGGTTCCCATACCAGAGAAAAGATATGGTATTTACATATGTGTGTTCTATTTATTTCACTTATTAGTGTGTCCTCAAGGTGTATCCATTTGCACATAAATGAATGAAACGTGTCATTCTTTATGGCAGAGTAGTACTCCATTTTATTTAAAAACCACATCTTCTTTATCCAGTCTTCAGTTGATGTGCATTCCAAGATTGGGCTAACACAAACTGAGCTGCTATGAACATGAACATAAACATGAACATGGGTGTACATATGACTTTACAATATCATTCTTCTAATTCCTTTGGGTATATTCCTAGCAGGGGAATGGCAGGGTCAAATGGGACCTCTAATCCTAGTTTTCTGAAGAATCTCAACATGATCTTCACAATGGTTGTACAAGTCTACAATCCTGACAACAGTGGAAAAGTGTTCCTTTCTCCCCAGCCTCCCCAGCATTTATTGCTGGTTGATTTTGCAATAGCAGCCATTCTTTGTGGAGTGAGATGAAATCTCAGTGTTGTTTTCATCTGCATCTCTCGAATGACTAGTGATGCTGACAATTTCTTCATATGCTTCTTGGCTGCCTTTACTTCTGCCTCTGAGAAGTGTCTGTTCATTTCCGATGCCCATTTCTGAATTGGGTCTTTAACATTGAGGGGACTAATTTGTTTAAGTTCTTTATATATTCTAGATAGTAGCCCTTTGTCTGACAAACAGCTAGTAAAGATTTTTTCCCATGTTGTTGGTTGTCTTTTACTGGTGTCAGTGGTTTCTTTTGCTGTGCAAAAGCTTTTTAGTAGGGTGAGATTCCATTTGTTGATTCTTTCTGCTAGTTCTCACGCTATAGAGGTTTTGTTCATAAAGTCTCTGCTTAAGCCAATGTCTTCAAGAGTTCTAGCTAACCTGTTTTGCAGCAGGTTTATTGTTTCTGTTTTAATGCTTAAGTCTTGAATCCATTGTGATTTTAGTTTAGTACACGGTGAAAGAGATAGGTCTAGCTTTAGTTTTTGGCAGGTTTAAGCCCAGTTTTTCCAGCACCATTTGTTAAAGAGGCTGTTTTTCCTCCATTAAGGATGTTTGGCTCCTTTGTCAAAGATAAGGTGGCTTAGTGTATCTGGTGTTATTTCTGGATCTTCTAATCTATTCCACTGGTCCTCAGGTCTGTTGCTTTGCCAGTACCATGCAGTTTTTATCACAATGGCTTTAGAGTACAGTTTTAAGTTGGGAATTGTAATACTCCCTGCCATGTCCTGGTTGCTTAGAATTGCTTTTGCTATTCTAGGTCACTTGTGGTTCCAGATGAATTTTTGGATTATTTTCTCTAGCTCTGTGAAGTATGGTGATGGGATTTCAATTGGAACTGTGATGCTTTTAATTGTTCAGGGAGATACCAAGAAGGAGAATAGTTGGGTCCAATGAAACTTCTAATTTTAGTTTTTTGAGGAATCTCCATACAAATTTCCACAGTGGTTGCACCAGTCTATATTGATATCAACAGCGGACAAAGGGTTCTTTTTCCCCCAGAGCCCTCCCAGAATATGTTTTTGGTTGATTTCTTTTTAATCGCCATTTTTTCTGGAGCGAGATGGAATCTTACAGTTATTTTAATTTGCAACTCTTGAATTATCACTAATGTTGAATATACTTTTATATATTTATTCGCTGTTTCTACTTCTGAGAAATGTCTATTCATTTCAGATGTCTATTTTTGGAGTGGGCCTTTAAATTTTGGAGAATCTGATATTTTGAGTTTTTTTATATATTCTAGATATTATTGCTTTATCTGAGAAACAGCTGGAAAAAAAATTTTTTTTTTGAGACAGCGTCTCGCTTTGTAGTTCAGGCTGGCCCTGAGCTCACTATGGAACCCAGGCAAGCCTCGAACTCAGCAATCTGTCTGTCTCTGCCTCCCCAGTGCTGGGATTACAGGTGTGAGCCACCACGCCCGGCCTGGCAAAAATTTTTGTCCACATTATAGGTTGTCTCTACTCTGTTGATGTTTTCTTTTGTTGTGCAAAATCTTTTTAGTAAAATGAGATTCCAGTTGTTGATTCTTTGTGATATTTCCTATGCAATGTGGGTTTTGTTCATAAAGTCTGCCTACCCAAATTTCTTTAATGTTGTACCTATTGTATTTTCCAGCAGATTTAGTGTTTCTGTCCTAACACTTAGATCTTTGATCTATTTTGATTTAGTTTAGTATAAACATAACACTTCTTAATTTTATTTTTATCTCATTCTACTCCCTTCCCTTTTCTCCCTTGTCCCTCTCACTCTTGGTCAGTACAGAGTTTATTATTGTCATTTTAACATAAATAGAAATCAGTTTTTTTTGTTTCAGTTTCCTTTAACATGTGGTCACTACTGATGAGGTAATCCACAGAGCAGCAGCATTCTAGGCCTCTCCATAGCGTTTGGGACCTGGCAGGGGTCCTGGGCAAGAGTTCCAGGTGAGCAGATGGAAGATGCACCAGGCTTCTGCCTCTTCTGCAAGGTGTGGCAGGGGACACAGGCCCAGGTTCTTTCAGTCCCAGAGAAGCCCCTAAAGGGACAGGAGAAGGCTTCTCCTGAGACCCAAGGAACCCTATGGAAGGGCTAGGTGAAAGGGCAGGCACCTCTTCCTAACAAGAAGAATCAGGGAAGCTGGGTGCATGACATAGCTTTCTGTATGAGTGCCTTCCATACTCTGCTCACTGAGTAGTAGCCCATGGCCACCTCCTTTATAAACGGGCACAGAGCTGAGCTCTGAGCTCTTTCCTGCCACTCCTCCCAACTGTTCATGAGGGAAAAGCAAGGAAGGGAGGAGGAATTGTCACAGGTTGGAGGTGACCAAGGAAAAAGGATCACTAAGTTAGTGTGTAAGAACTGGGACTAGGTAAGGGACAAGAGGTCAGGAAGTTTATTTTGGCTGTAGGCCTTCTGATGCTTTGCAGCTGTGAGCCCTGGCTGCTCCTGCCCATGTCTCTTCTAGAAGTCTCAGCCTCGGCAGCAAGGCATCAGCTCAGACCCAGAACACCCAGTACCTTCCTCCCGGGGACTGGGTGGGGGGCACTCAGCAGTTCCAGGTCAAGGAATTATCACTGCTGTGGTTTGGATAAATGTTCCTAAAGGTCACTGTTTGAAAAGCTGTGGCACTAAATATGTCTTCTTGCCATCTAACGCCTTAGGTGCCCCCTGCTCTGATGGCCTGAGATGTGCTCAGCCACCTGAGTGGCACTTAACTCTTTACTTTGTTTGCTTGTTTTTTGACACAGGGTCTTGCTATGTAGTTCAGGCTGGCTTTGAACTTGTGATGGCCCTTCTGCCTCAGTCCCTTCTGCCTCAGTCTCCCTAGTGATGCAACCATAGGTATGTGCCTGAGAGTAGTATTTTAGCATTTATGTCTTGAATTGTTTTTCCTTAGATATGTGTGGTCTTTTTATCTAGCTCTATGGAGAGTGATGTCTTTTCAAGCAGATTGTGGATATTTTGAGGGACGAGAACATGTTTCTTCTAAATATGTCTTCTAAAGGAGCTGCAATGGGGAGCTCACTCTTTAGCTGGGACAGGGTTTAAATGGTGCAGGCTGAAGCAGTGAGCTCCATCTCCCTGAGAACTTCCTGCCTGGTGGAGTCTGTGCAGGATGACCTCGTAGGACAGGATGTGTGGCATCTGCCACCCAATGTCCTTTTCTCCACAGGCTGCAGCTAAAACAGGCTCCAGGCCTTGACACCCTCCTCTAATCACATCTCCACTAGGGTCAAGTTCCTGCACCCTCCCATGTGGCCTGCCCACAGAAAGGCACATGAGAACTGTCTTCCATAACACGAGGAGCCCCTAATCTTAGTGCATAATTCTCAAAATTCTAGCATTTTACAAATACTTATGGACTTTCTGCTATCTCCCAGACTCTGTGATGGGGCTAGGAACAAATGGTCAAATTCAATAAGGTCCTGTCAGGGTCCCTCATAAATCTCCTTAGGGTGTTCCGCTACACTGGATGCCAGAAGCTTCCAATCACCAGGGCCCATGTTGCCTAGCCTGGGGGTCCCCATGAGAGCAACAGGAGCTCCCATGCCTGCCTGCAGAAAATTGCTGGTGTGTCTGGGAAGAGCCTTCGGCCAAGAGGATAGATAAAGCTGGTGTGTAAATGCCCACCCCTTCACACCTGAGTATAAGTTTCACACCAGCTTCCAGTTTCCTTATAAGACTGTGCTCCAGCTGCCTGTGTCTTGCTGTCACAATAACACACACTTTCCCAGCTGCTGTCTCTTCCTGATGTCACTTCTCTACACTCTGGCTCACAATTCCCAGATAAACCTCTGATACTTAAAATTCTCAGAGTCTGGGGCCAGAGATTTAGCTCAGTGGTTCTGGTGCCTACCTAGCAAGCGCAAGGTCCCTGGTTCGATCCCCTGTAACCACATACAACAGTACCGGGCATGGTGACTCACGCCCACCAGGAAGCAGTACCACACAGCACAATGCTGGGTGTGGTGGCTCATGCCTGTCATCCCAGCACTCGGGAGGCAGAAGCAGAAGGATTGTGAGTTTGAGGCTTGTGTGGGCTACATAGTGAGCTCAGGGCCATCTGAACTACAAAGCAAGATCCTGTCTCAATAAAACAAAACAAAAGTTTCAGACTTTTGGAGCAATACAGATGCTTCATCAATAAAGTGTATGCAAGCAGTATGTACAAATATCCCCAAATCTGAAAAAGTCCAAAATGATAAATGTTTAATAAATAGACTTGTGGATCAAGGAAACGGAATGGAGGATAAAGAAACAACCCCAGACACATTCAGCATCTTTTTTTTGCTTTTTGAGACAGGGTCTCGCTTTGTAGTTCAGGCTGGCCCTGAGCTCACTATGGTGCCCAGGCAAGCCGCCGCGAACTCAGCAATCCTCCTGTCTCTGCCTCCCGAGTGCTGGGATTACAGGCGTGAGCCACCACGTCCGGCATTCACATTCAGCATCTTTAACTGGAGAAAAGACAGCCTCTTTAACAAATGGTGTTGGGAGAACTGGCTATGCAGAAGAATGAGTCTAGATCCATATCTTTCATAGAGAACTAAGATAAAATCATAATGGAACAAAGGCCTAGATATTAAACCAGAAATTTTTAATCTACTGGAAGATAAAATAGAGAAGACTCTGGGTAACATAGGGATAGGCAAGGACCTCCTGAACAGAACTCCAAAGGCACAAGAAACAACAAGAATCAACAAATAGGGTTATATCAAATTAAAAAGCTTCTGCACAGCAAAGGAAACAACCAACAAAGTGATGAGATAATCTACACAATGAGAAAAGAATTTTTTCAAGCTACTTCCTTGAGGTCTGATACCTAGAATCTAGAAAGAACAAATCCAAAAATTAGACCTCTCAAAATGAAAGACCCAGTCAAAAAATAGGCAACTGAAATGAACAGATACTTCTTAGAAGAAGTACAAATGGCCAATACGTACATGAAAACGTGTTCAACATTTTGAGCCATTAGAGAAGTGCAAATCTAAACCACACTGAAATTTCCTGTTACTCCAGAAAGAATAGCCCTCATCACGAAGTCAGAAAAGAACAGACTGGCAAGGTTGTGGGGTGGGGGAAGAAACACTTCTACACTGTTGGTGGGAATGTACAATCACTATGGACATAAGTATGGAGATTCCTCAAAAAACTAAAACTAGAAATTCCATTTGACTCAGCTATATCCCTTTTAGGTATCAAAAAAAAAGTTAAAGAATCATACTACAGTGCATGTCCATGTTTGTAGAAGCACAACTCATAATAGCCAAAATTGGAAGTGATCTATATGTCCATCAACAGATGACTGGCTAAGGTAAATATTGTATTTATAAATGGTAGAGTACTATTAATGTATAAAGAAGGATATATTTGAATCATTTGTAGAAGAATAGATGTATTTTGAGGCCATAATGCTAAGCGAATTAAACCAGATACAGAAAAGTAAATATTGGATGGTTTCTCTTATATGAGAAGTCCAAAGAATAAATAACTTAAAACATAAAATAAAAGGTAGATGATAGGAAACAAGGAGAAAACCTTTTGGAAATGTGAAGGGGAGAGAGAGGAGAAGGAGGTAAGGAGAAGGATGCAGCAAAAAAGATAAATATATATGTATATACGTATGTGTGTCTATACCAACTTCCGATAATGTATGCACTCATTACGTATCACAAATATGGACAATTAAAAAAAGTAAAATTTTGCTTGTTTACAGTGACTACTCCCTACATATCAGTGATTGTTTTGGGGAACAACTTCCTTTTATTAAAGCATATATGCTCAGGTTCCCTTATACAAAATGACAGAGCAAGCTGGACAGGGTGCAGCAGGCCTGTGATCTTAGCTTTTAGGAGGCTGAATCAGGAGGATCATTACGAGTTCAAGGCCAGCCTGGACTACACAGTGAATTTGAGGCCAGCCTGAAGAACATAACAAGACACAGTCTAAAAAAAAAAAAAGAAAGAAAGAAAGAAAAAAGATACAGTATTTGCATACCTACCCACATCCTCTTTACATTTTAAACCATTTCTAGATTACATCTTGTACTTCATATAATGTAAAGTCACCATGTTGTTTAGTAATGACAAAAAATAGTCTTGCATGCTTAGCGAAAATGTAATTATTTTCCAAACACATTCAACCCAAATGTGGTTGAATCTGTGGATGCGGGACCTGCAGATACAGAGACTTACATTATAAGTTGAGTATTACTAAGATTCCAGCTACGTATAATATAAAAGCATGAGGCCAGTAGGAAGCCATGGAAAGTTTTCTGAGGGCTGACCCTGACTGCCATTTGATAACTCCAATACTTTGTTATAGTGATGGAATGCTGACTAACATCAGATTTGAGTTTAAAAAAAAAAAGTCAAGCTGATGGTTCCTGGTAGGCAACTGGGGCAGGATCTCACCGGTTCTAGCCTGGAGAATTGTGTCCCGTGCCAAGCTCCAGAACCAGGCCAGACCTCCTCTGAGGGTTTATGGGCCTGGACCCAGGTTAGCCTCCTGTGCTGGAGCCAGCTTCCCACTTATAGAGAGAAGGTAGAAATTAACCTCCCAATAGTAGCAGCTGATTAAGCTCAAGTCTTGCAACACAAAAGGTCTAAAGTGTTTTTTCCTCCTTTACCCAAAACTTTTGAATTCTGCATCTGCAACCTGGGAATCACTGATCTACGTTACTCCTTCTGCTGCTTCTGTTATTGTTAGGGCTTGCTAACCACTAGGGGACTCATGTTCACCCCACTCCCCAAAGAGAAACTTTCCATGAGCTAGAACAGCACCAGAAACTGTCTTTTTCTCCCCAAGTAAGGTGCTTACTCGGTCCAGTCTGACTCAGTTCAGAGGGGTTTGTATGTTCCATGAGCCGGATATTTCAATCATTCAGTGAACAGTTTCCCGTTGCTCTCCATGTAGCCCTATGAGGCTTCTATTCCACCATGACCTAAGTCCACTTTCTCCCGGGTGCACTGACTGCCTCTCCTTTGCAGGGACCTTTGAAGCTAGCATCACCCCTGCAGAGTGGCTGCCTGACCACTGCCCAGGGCTCTCACCCCTGGTCCGATCACTCCACTTCCTCTACTGGGGCTCTTTTGCTGTCTCTCTCATCCCCCCATCCTCTTAGGCTCTGGCTCCTTCCATGAAGGGACTTCTGACTTAAACCTGCTGTGTTCCTAGTGCCTTACGCACTGTAGGTGCTAAACTAATGCTTGTGGATTTTGCAGGTCACTGCCTCCACTTCTCACCCTGTACGTCCTCCCTGAGGGACAGGGCTTCCTGGGTAGAACAGAGTCAGCAAGAACTCTGGGTCTTACTTGGGCTGCATTTACCAGTCGTCACGTGTACCAGCCCAGAACTGGTGAGGAGAACACGGGATCTGAGGTCAGGGACTTGTGAGAGTAAATCCTAGCCCTTCCACATCCTGGACTATGTGCAAAATGCTCAGTCTTTTCATCTTGACTTTCCCATTGTAAAAATTGGACATGGGAACATCTCTCTTACTGTGAGGATGGAGTGACTTAAAAGTCAAGTTTGTGCCAGGCATGTAGTAAGTAGGTGATCAACTAACTGTAGTAGCTTATTGTTAGCCAAACACCTATCCCGCTCTGCTTCTCTCATCATCAGCAGCATCAGCCTCACCTACACCCCAGACCCTGCTGCCCTTCCCAGCTGGATGTCCCCCCTGAAGGAACACAAGGGCCTCAGCATAGAATGAACCCCAGCCTCCTCCCTTCTCTCTTCCACTCACCAACTGTGTTGGGGAAACTTCGAGTGCCAGGCACAGATCTGGGTGTCAGGAACTTGGTGATGGAGCAAGAAAGACCCGGCCTTGCGGACTGCTATTTCTGGCTAGGGGAGCAGATCACTCTTGTCTAGCAGAGATGAATGTAGAGGAGGAAATGCCCCGGTGGAAGTAGTGGGAAGCGGGTCGGTGGGGACTCTGGGCAGGCTGGCGGGGAGCCCTCTCCAAAGTGATGCTGGAGCCAAGATTCTGTCACCCAAAAGAAACAACCCCCCAGGAGGAAGAGTGGGCAAAGGCCCAGGGGCGGGAGTGCCCCAGAGCAGTCCCCTGCCCTGTCTGAGGGCGGGTTGCGGCAGAGCCAGCGTGGAGGGGCAGGAGAGAGAGAGTAGGTGGCAGGGGCCAGTCCCGTTCCGTCCTTGGCCTTCGGGTGTCTCTCTCCAGGACCTCTGTGAATCACTGGTCTGTGCACGGTGAGTGCGCTCTGAGTCAATGACAACTTCCCTGTGGGCCCTTCTTCTCATGAAGGGCCTGGTTCATTGATTCTCCTTCCTCAAATTGGTTGCTTCAGCCAGCAGAACCCAAAGCAGTCAGAACTGGGGGATTTTGTTCACTTGTTTTTTAATTTCCAAACTTATCTCCACCCATTTATTCTCAACAAATACTAGTCGAAGGTGTATCGCGTGCTGAACACTTCTAGGATTCTGAGGACAAATCAGAAGCTTTGGTGCTCCAAAGAAGCCCAAAGCCTCAGTTTTCCCATGTGTAAAATGGGTGAGCTGCAATTAGGGTCCTGAAGACCCATCTACCTGCACGACGCTTCTCTTCTAGAATGTGATGATCTGATGATGCTGCAGTTACATCTTTGCCCAACATCAGGCACACACAGAGGACCTGCGAGACAGAAAGAGAGCTAAAGTTTCCAGAATGTTTGGGTTCATTTCCTTGTCTGTAAAACCGAGTCCCAAACCCGGAGAAACTAAAGGGCCTTAACCCACCTTTCCTTCCTGAGCAGCAGTGAGATGAGCACATTTAACTGCCTTCCTTTCTGTCTCCGAGGGCCATTTGCAAGGCTGCACTTTCTGCTTAGTGAGTTCTCTGCTCAGAGTCATGGGGACCTTGGGGGAGGGGACAGGAACTTCACAACCTGTCTTCTTTCCATGGGAAGCCATTTTATCTTCTCAGGGAGCCTCTGGACCTATGGTGGTTGTGCGGAGAAGGGCTATTTTGTGGAGAGAGTGGCAGATCCCTTAAAACTCTGACTTTAGCCAGTCACTGTTCCTTTCTGAGTCTCAGTCTTATCTTCAGCAAAGTGGGAGTAAAATGCTGAGAGGATTAAATATGTAGGTCAGGAGATACATGGTAAGCAAGTATTACTATTTCCACAAATATAAGGGCCTTGCGAATGGAGAATAATTGCGTTATTAACTTCATTCTCAAATGAAGAATAACAGCACCTCTTCTGGCTCAGGCTGGGCGGTAGAGCCCAGGCGTCTCTACAGGGAGCCGGAACAGCTCCCACACGCTCCGAGGGCGGCGCACGCCCAGCTCCAGTCGCACTGCTCCTTCTTCCAGGCAGATGATCAGCAACTGCACACCGTGGTCAGGGCACTGGGAGGTGGGGCCTCAGCCTCACAGACAGCACAAAACAAAACAATAGGACATCCCCTCTCTCCTACTAGCTGGGCACGAGCTACCAGTCCGACATTACCCTATGTAGGTGTGGGAAATGAGACGAGCGCAAGTCCTCAGCAGGGGCTTGTAAGTGTCGTCATTCAGGCCCTGTCATCCAGACCATAAAGAGGCATACGGAGGTCTGGCCATGACAGGGCTGCTCAGGACAGCGGGTACTTGAAGAACACAGCCGGAGTGTCCCCTGTAGAGGAGGGATTGAGAGGAAGGCTAGAAGTCCATAAAGCAGTGAAAGGAACATGCTAAGAGCTGGAGCTGGAGCACAGTGGCCTCTGTGAGGTCTTGGGTTCCATCCCAAATCCTGTGGAAAAAAATTTTAAAATAATTGATTTAAAATAACACTATTTAGAGTATTGTTCATAGAGAAACATATGACTATAAAAGTATAGAAACAGGGGCTGGAAATTTAGCTCAGTGGTTCCAGCATCTGCCTAGCAAGCCAGAGATTTAGCTCAGTGGTTCTGGCGCCTATCTAGCAAGCTCAAGGTCCTTGGTTTGATCCCCAGTAACCACATACAAGAATAGTGGGTGTGGCGACTCATGCCCACCAGCGATCAGTACCACATACCATAGTGCCAGGCGTGCTGGCTCACACCTGTAATCCCAGCACTTGGGAGGCAGAGGCAGGAGGATTGCTGAGTTCGAGGCTTGCCTGGGCTACATAGTGAGCTCAGGGTCAGCCTGAACTGCAATGAGAGACCCTGTCTCAAAAAAAAAATATATATATAGAAACAGGCTTGGAAGCTGAAGAGTGAGTCCTTTTGCTTGTGAGTCCTTTGGATGAGGAAGGAATCAAAGTTAAGGAGCAGAGGTGACTTTAGAGCTTTAACTAGTCTTACCTGTCTTAAATAAAAATGCGACGGTGACCACATCAGGATTTCAACAGACAATTCTGAGAAGTGAAAATAGCCACCAGCTTGACATTTACTAAAAGTGTGACATTTATTTCTCTCAAGGACCATCAAAGTTAGGAATTTAGCTCAGTGGTTATAGTGCCTGTCTTACAAGCACAAGGTCACAAGTTCGATCCCCAGTACCAAAACAAAAACCCAAAAGGACCATCCACAAGTACTAAAGTTACCTGATCTGTTGGGGACCAGGATATTCACAGAGCATCAAAGTATTACCCACACACGACACTAATTACAAAGGGGGCAGTGTTCCTCCCATGAGGACACCTGTGGGAGACAAACTGTCTTCGTGTGGTGCCAGGAACTCCCAGAGCACAGAGGAGCATGCTCAACAGGACCAGAGAAAACCATCGGTGAGACTAGACACGGGATATTCCAAGCCTCTTCATCAAACAATGTTAACAAATCCTCAAAAAGAAAAGAAGGTACAAAGAAAAAAGAGCAAGAGACAAAGAAGAAATAGCAGAAAAATGCAAAATGTGACCTCCAGTTGGAAGCCAACAAGAAAAACTCCCAGGAATAACTGGAAATATTTGCTTATAAACTAGATGTTATCAAACAATTTACTGTTGATTGCTATAGGTGTGACAGCAACAGTATGTAAGAAAATATCCACCTTCTTTTTTCATTCTTAGAATGTCCATTTTGCCTTGCTAGACAGGTATCTACTGAAGCATGTGGCAATGTTGTGTCATAATGTCTGAGCATTATTTTCAGTCCTTCCACAGGAAGGTAGCTTGGTAGAGACAGAGAAAGATGTGGCCAGATAGATCTTCAAATGTGAAGAGTTCCTGAACCAGGGGTCATTTATTATGTTTCCCTTTTACCACTTCTTATTTTAAAATTTTTTCATAATAAAAGTGATCAGGAGAGACAGTAGTAGTGCACACATTTAATCCCAGCACCCTGGGATGCTAAAGCAGAAGAATCCTTAGTTTGAGACCACTTGGGTAAATTAGTGACTTAGTAAGACCCTATCTCAAAATAAAAATACTTTTTTTAGTAGAAGCTGAGGGAAATTTTTTTAAAATAAAAGAGCACCTTGATCTTTCCACAGAAGGTTGGGGCCGTTACAAAGAAACTGCTGTTTCCTTCTTTGAATTGAGTTTTGCTAAAATAATGGTACCTGGCATTTCTGAGAAATAAGTACCAAGGGAAGAAGCAGCTAGGTTAGCAACATAGGAAATCTAGCACATGTGAGTGGTCTATGTAAATTGCAATAATGAAAATGAGGGCTTTCACTGCATGTCTAAGAAATATCCTATTTTGGATACTCTTGTTTTTCTCTTACCTTCAGAACTGACTCAGAGAAGCTATATGACATAGCCTCAATCAGTAGGGTCTTAGGGTGACAATACTGTAACACCTGGTGTAATGTGAGACCATGTCCCTGGGAAACATTGGCCAATACAATAACAGTCTCTTT
>PVIC010023072.1:0-27141 GCA_004025085.1 Thryonomys swinderianus | reverse complement strand
TTTTTTTTGAGACAGGATCTCGCTTTGTAGTTCAGGCTGGCCCTGAGCTCACTATGGTGCCCAGGCAAGCCACCGCGAACTCAGCAATCCTCCTGTCTCTGCCTCCCGAGTGCTGGGATTACAGGCGTTAAGCCACCACGCCCGGCATTGTGGTATGCGGTGTTGATTGTTGGTGAGCATGAGTCTCCACACCCAGCATTATATGTGGTTACTGGGGATCGAACTCAGGACCTTGCGCTTGCGAGGCAGGTGCTGGAACCACTGAGCTCACCCTCCGGCCCAGGTGAGGACTCTTAACAAGTCCCTGACAATCCTGACACACGCCACGCCCGAGGCCATGCTGTCCCTGCTTCAGCCTGAGCCAGATTCGATCATGTTGTCAAACCCCACATGATGGCCCAGAAAACACCTGCTTTCTTATCCACCATATAGATACCAAGTTTCAGACACACTCTGCACTATACTTGACACCGCCAGCCTTCAGTGTCGTGCTCAGCTTGGCAAGTTGGCGAAGGCTCCACACTGTGACTTTGACTATCATCTCCCAGGCACTAACGTGGCTGAGCATGTTTTCATGTGTACTGGTCATTTGTGTTTCCTATTTTGGAAAATACCTGATTCAATCCCCTACTCACATTATTACTCTGTAGATATTCAAATACTATAAATGATAACTACTATAAACCATGCTTTCCACTGAAAATACTGCTAGCTTCAGCGAAAAAGACTGTCATTCTAGAATCATTGTTTAACATGCAAAATCATTACCTGTTCCTTAATGTCTTGCAACTGCTGCTGTAACTTCTGCACATCTGCATTGACATTGGTATTATCCTTGTCCTTTTGAAGCACTGGAATATTCCCACTTGCTAAAATATAAATACAGGTGTTTTTAGTTATTATTGTTTTGACATATGTCTTTATTTCTAAAATTATTACTATTTTATTAAAAGTTTTCGATACAGTAGTGATATTCATGTTATATTCCTTCATTATAATCTTCCCTATAAATCAGAAACTATCCAGCTAGTGTCTACTATGCAGACAAAAATTCTTAATGTTGTACCATTGAAAAGGGGAAGGTGGGGCCGGAGGGTTAGCTCAGTGGTTCTGGCGCCTGCCTCGCAAGCGCAAGGCCCTGAGTTCAATCTCCAGTAACCACATACAATGCGGGGCGTGGAGACTCACGCCTACCAGCCATCAATACCACATACCACAGTTCTGGGTGTGGTGGCTCACCCCTGTAATACCAGCACTTGGGAGGCAGAAGCAGGAGGATTGCTGAGTTCGAGGCTTGCCTGGGCTACATAGTGAGCTCCAGGCCAGCCTGAACTATAAAATGAAACCCTGTCTCAAAAAAAAAAAAAGAAAAGAAAAGAAAAGGGGAAGGGGCCGGAGGGTTAGCTCAGTGGTTCCAGCACCTGCCTCACAAGCGCAAGGTCCTGAGTTCAATCCCTGGTAACCACATACAATGCTGGGTGTGGAGACTCATGCCCACCAACAATCAATACCACATACCACAGTGCCGGGTGTGGTGGCTCACGCCTGTAATCGCAGCACTCGGGAGGCAGTGGCAGGAGGATTGCTGAGTTCCAGGTTTGCCTGGGCTTCATAGTGAGCTCAGGGCCAGACTGAACTACAAAGCAAGACCCTGTCTCAAAAAAAAAAAAAAAAAAGCGGGGGGGGGAAGGTGGGGGCTATGGGTATGGCTCCACGGGACAGAACTCACCTAGCATAGGCAAGGACCTAGGTTCAACCCCCAGCTCTGCAGAAACATGAAGACTAAAAGTACAGGGCATGGTGAATGACATTATCATTCATTCTTCTACTTTGTTCACTGTGTTATAATTCAACTTACCCACAGTGACTCTGTCCCAAATAATTTCTTTATCTTGAGACAGGATCTCGCTTTTTTTTTTTTTTGGTTTTGAGACAGGGTCTCGCTCTGTAGCTCAGGCTAGCCCTGAGCTCACTATGGTGCCCAGGCAAGCCACCGCGAACTCAGCAATCCTCCTGTCTCTGCCTCCCGAGTGCTGGGATGACAGGTGTGAGCCACCACGCCCGGCACTGTGGTATGTGGTATTGATGGCTGGTGGGTGTGAGTCTCTGCACCCAGCATTATATGTGGTTACCGGGGATCGAACTCAGGACCTTGAGCTTGTGAGGCAGGTGCTAGAACCACTGAGCTAACCCTCCGGCCCAATCTCGCTTTTTTGTACTTCAGGCTGGCCCTGAGCACACTATGTAGGCCAGGCAAAACTCAAACTCACAGCAATCTTCCTGCCTCTGCCTCTGTCTCCCGAGTGCTAGGATTACAGGCATGAGCCACTATGCCCAGCATTGTGGTGTATGGTACTAACTGCTGGTGGGTGCGAGTAAGCACACCCCACACTGTGGTATGTGGTTACAGGGGATCAAACTCAGGACCTTGCGCTTGCAAGGCAGATGCCAGAACCCCTGAGCTAAATCTCTGGCCTCCCAAAAATTTCTATTCCAGAAAACATGAACTACTTAAATGAACTTGGAAACCCACCACATAGAGGAGGCAGGTTAAAACTTTGGTAAACTGAAAAAATAACTTATGAAATAATGTCCTTCCTGAAGCTATACTAAATTGGGCTGGGGGAAGTTCAGTGGCATAATGTGCTTAGCATGCATAGGACCCTGGATTTGATCCACAGCATCCCTCCACACACACACAGACACACACACACAGGTGTGTCATGTATGGTAGTGCATGCCTATAAACCAGCTACTTGGGAAACTGAGGCTGCAGAATCATAGGTTTGAATTTAGCAAGACCTTGCCTCAAACACTGAAAAAGAGCTGAGGAATACCTCAGTTGTGAAGCATTTGCAAGGAGGGGAGGAGATACGCTAAACTGCATCTTAAGAGAGCAAACATTCTTCTTTTTTTTTCAAGAGCAAACATTCTTTAACCAAGAACATAATACTCTTGCCAAGCATGGTGGTGTACGCCTGCAATCCCCGCTACTCAGGAGGTTAAGGCAAGAGGATCACAAATTGGAGGCCAGTCTGGGCAACCAGGGGAGACTTTGTGCCAAGTTAAGTTTGTAAAAGAGCTCAGCAGTGGAGCATTTCCTTAGCATGTGTCCCCATGTACCAAAATGCCCAGTGCCAAGACAGAAATAAACAAAAGCCCCACAATATTCTTCACACTTTACATGGTGTAAAGTCAAATTTTCAAAATTTTGCAATCACACCAAACTAGAAAAATAGTTTCAGGCTCTTATCCTGGCACAAAAGTACCAGAAACCACAATCATTTCTGTCACTCCAACTCCACCATGCCTCTTTACACAGCACAGCAGAGCAGTATGGATGAAGTTATTTTCATGCAAGTCTCAACAAGAGGGCACAATAAGAAAGCACCGAAGAAACACAAAGTGCGGAAGGAGCAGGACTCACTGAGCTCGTCAGCAGCGTCCTCCGCGCTCTTCCCGCCGCAGCACAGGACGAAGGGCACCCTGCGTTCCACCACTGCCCGGCACTGCACACACTTCTTCATCAGGTTGGCACAGTCTGAAAAAGTGCCACAGAGATTTCTCAGAAGCAAGAACAGGTATCAAAGTGCTGCATTTCTCTGCTAGCTGCTACAGTTCAGCTCTCATGCTGAAATACACATTAAACACGCTTTGCCAAGCCACACACAACTGCACCAGGCCCAAGAGTTGCTGACCTAAGAATGGCATTCGCCAATGGGAGCCTTGAGAGCAGAAAGCCCCTTATGAGAAGATGACATTTTCTAAAACACTTGAAATATTCCTTTTCCTTCTATCAAAGTGATACAGTACAATAAGAATAGTTCTTGGCAACTACCTTTCTAATGTAGCAGTTCAGGAAAGTATCAAAATTTTTATCATGTAGACTTTCTAATAATTAATCTGAAAAGGTGATCAGCTGTACTTCAGGAGAAGGCTTTCTCATCCCCTGCCAAAATAACTAGGCAAAGCTTTAACTTATAAGCTATTAATACTACCTTACACATAGACTTAACTATAAGTCAATATGTTCTTTGTCATTAGCATTAATACAAAAATATAATTCATACCTTAGCCTGTGCCAAGAGTCTTTCCTTTGTTGTTCATTTTAATAAAAGGAAAAGTATCGTGGACATGGCAGGCCACCACAGAAAACCCTAACAAAGCTCTAAGATGCTCTTTTATGCAAAGTGCCAAGATGCTGTCAGAGAAGCTAATGCTGGCAGAAATCGGATCTGGGATTTATCTTCTATTCAGGGGCAATTTTCTCTTAAGTTAAGGACTGTCTCAACACATAATATATAATCACAATTACTTAAAATTCCGATGGCTGTTTTAAGTTCAGTTATTCTATCTACAAGAGCTTTCTGCAGCCCTTTTAGAATGTCTACAACCCTTCTTTTCTTTGCCCCGCAAGGTACGTAATACTCTTCAAGGCTCCAATACTAACATTACTGTGAGGTGGGTGTGGGACTAAATACTGCAGTGGACTTTTTGGGAAAGGGATATTTTCTACCTCAACTTTATCTTCTCTAATGTTTAAGACCATGTTTATAAAACAGAGAAATTCATGTGCCTCGTAGAGTTGTTCTGAAAATAAAATATCCATTTATTTACATATTTTCCTTGGTTGTTTCTGCATTACAATGTCAGACTTGAGTACTTGGAAATAGCTGAGTGGTTACTACAGAAGCCAAGTGGCCCACAAACCCAAAATACCTCCTACTTGACCCTCTACAGAAAGTCTGCCAGCCTCTGGTTTAGGAGAACTTGCATAACTAGAGTTCTTTTTCCTTAAGACAGAACTCTTTTTCTACACGCGCTTTTGATATTATACTAATCTTTGGTAAACAGAAATAGTTACATGAAGGAGAATATCACAGTTAAAAACCTTGACTTTCTTTACTTAATCATCTATCAAAATGGAGGGAGAAACAAAACAAATCATTTAAGGAAATCTATGCCAAGGAGATTAAACTATCCCCCAGTCTGTACATTATTCTACTCAGACAGCTGTATTATTTTATAACATGAAATACTACAGTTACCTTGGACCCATTTATATATAAGGTGTAAGCTGTTAAACTTGTTTAAAATCTTTCATTGATAAATATGAAAAAGCAAAAAGAAGGGCAGAATATCAAACAATGGGAGAAAATGAAAAAGACAAAGAGGATATAAAAAACAAAGGGTTCCAAGAGAATACGGTTAAAAAAAAATTTTTAAAACAGCTCTTGAACTAGGATATTGTCCTCACAAAGGAAATTTTTTGTTTGTTTTTTGAGATAGGATCTTGCTTCATAGTTCAGACTGGCCCTGAGATCACTACGTAGCCTAGGCAAGCCTGGAACTCAGCAATCCTCCTGCCTCTGCCTCAGAGTGCTGGGATGACAGGTGTGAGCCACCACGCCTGGCACTGTGGTACGTGGTACTGATTGGCGATTGGTGTGAGCCACCACGCCCGGTATTGTGGTATGTGGTTACCGGGGATCGAACCAGGGACATTGCACTTGCTAGGCAGGCACCGGAACCACTGAACTAAACCTCCAGCCCAAGGGAAGTTTTATAAATCCTCTTGGCATACAATTACTGGAGAGTCAGCAATCACAGCTCCAAGTGGTGCTGGGAGTTGTCTGGAAAAGGGATAGTACACAGAATAAACAATGTTCAGATAACACTAAGGAAGATGTACATGCAGAAAAGGCTATGCTACATGTCTCAACACTCCTTTGGGAAACACATTTCTACTGTTTGTGAAACAAGATCATTTTGTGTCAATACAACTGAAATGAGAATTCAAGAACACATCGTATTCGATCTTCTCTAGGAAGAGAAGATGCTCAGGAACAGGAATGAGTTGACACGGGAAAAAAAGAAACTTTGCCTTGCAACATTACTTGTGAGTTACACAAAAGACAAAGAGAAACAAAAAAAAACCCCTTCAAACGTGTAATTTTAGTTTCACTTTTTATTTTTAAACTCACATGGAGGAAGTTTCAAAAAGACAACTTACTCTCACAAGCACACATATGTCCACAGGGTTGAAAAAGAACAGCTGCTTTCTTGTCAGAGCACACCACACACTCCTCGATCTAGGGTGACGAGAGGAAAGCAGAGTGAGCACCCACAGGCAGTGGCCCCTACGGCGGCCTCCTCGTCCCGCGGTGCGCTCTCTGGGGAGGGCCCTCCGGGCTCGCGCCTGCGCACTTTCGCGGCTCGGTGCACCCGAGCTCGACACGACTCTGGCTGCACTAGTCTCCCTGCCCATGCTGAAGAATGATGTAGAAAACGCCATTTCCTCTGAGATCAGCAGAAAGGGCTAGACTTCCATTTTCCTTTGCCTTTTTAAAAATGACTTTGGAAAGGGAACTAAAAGCGTATTAATGAACAAAGAAACACACACTTGACAAAGAGAAGGTAGATTTATAACATTAATAAAAATCCAGCCAGATGAGTCAGCCTACTGAAGTCCGACAGGAATTTTTCTGCTACCTTTAGCTGAGGAATTCTGCCTAATGAAAGTGCCCTTTCCTGAACACGCTGGCTGGGGCCCAACACTTGGGCTTCTTTCTCTCTGATGCCGCAAGTCGTCCACAGTCTCGCCATAATCTCCTGCCGTCCTACTTGCCCTCTTCAACTCCGCTAGCCCTGAGTTTTCTGTGTGGAGCTAGGAACAACCTTGGCTCCCTGGCCCCTACCACTGGCCTTTGGTTTTGCTTCTGTCTTTCGCTTGTGAGCTCTCCTAACACACAGGCATGTGTAGTCTCTCCTGCTTTTGTTTGAGTTCAGGCTGATCTTAAACTTATTATGCAGCACAGGCTGGTTTCAAACTCACAGGGAACTTCTGCCTTAGGCCCCTGACTGCTGGGATGACAGGTGTGCAGCGTCACCCCAGCTTCATGTCTTGTGTCATGTAACATCACTTCTCCCATCGATGGCTGCCATTTACCCGTCACATTACCTGCAGAACTGAGCACCGCACGCATTCCTGCCTAAGGGCTTCCCGTTATGTGCCCACGTCAACAAAAGGTTGCGTACAGGCCTAACAGCAGAAAACAATAAACGTGACTGGTCAGGACCACGCGTGATATTCCTAGATTCTGACTCTACCTCCAACACTAACAGATTACTTAACACTGTTTTTAGAATTTAAAATGTAGCAAACTGATGGGACAGTTTACCTATTCTCTGATTAAAATAAAAAGCCGTTGTTGCTATGACACTTCCAACTCCTGGGTCGTCCCTCAGGTTGCACCCCAGGAGTTTTGTCCTGTCCAAAGCACGCTGTCATGGCACTGTCTGTATGGTCAGGACGGCCTCCCACCCTCTAGATGTGTTTAGAAAATGGTCACTTCCCATTTGCCTCATTAGCATTTAAAAAAAACTGGTCCTTGCTTATTCAACAAAAATACTTCATGTTTATTTGTATTACTCTAATTACTAAAAAAATCCATGCTTATAGTCCCTCCAAATACTAGTTTGGGATTTTTTGAGACAAAATTTTAGTCCAGGATGACCTCAAACTTGTGGTCCTCCTGCCTCAGCCTCCAGAGTGCTGAAATTACAAGTGTGTGTTAACTAGTCTGGCTTAAATTCTAAGTCTTACAGTTTGTTGTTGTTCAGTGAGAATGTCTGTCATCTTTTAACCACTTGGGGTCACTATTTCTTTATAACCAAAGGCCCTGCAATCAACAGCAAGTTTGTTGGGTGGGCATGTTACTTCTGTATTTTCAAGTTTGGAAATTTCATACTATATAAAGTAAAATTAAAATATACCTAAATATTACAAAGGGCTTTGAAAGAAAACAGACAACTTTTATTTGTGTAGAAAGTTTTCTGAGAATTAAAAACAGTATTATTAAATTCAGGTGATGAACTTGGAAAAATAAGTACACCAATAAGTCTGTAATAATGAATTTAGGAAATCCTGAACTGATAACTTAATAAAAATATAATAGAATATTCCCATATTTTAAAAAAATCTTCAACTGGAACAACAAAATTAAGCAAATACCATATAATCTTTTTTTTTTTTTTTTTGAGATAGGTGCTCACTTTATAGTTCAGGCTGGCTCTGAGCTCACTGTGTAGCCAAGGCAAGCCTCAAATTCACAGCAATCCTCCTGTCTCTGCCTCCCGAGTGCTGGGATGACAGGCGTGAGCCACCCCGCCCGGCACTGTGGTATGTGGTACTGATTGCTGGTGAGCGTGAGTCACCGCACCCAGCACTATACATGGTTACTGGGGATCAAACTCAGGACCTTGTGCTTGCAAGGCAGGCGCTGGAACCACTGAGCTGAATCACCAGCCCAATACCATATAATCTTAATTTATAATGACAGTTTCAAAGAATTTCATAAAATACTACATAAAAATATCCTTATTACCTTTGTCCTAGACTGAACTTGTTCTTTACAGATAAGGCATTTCTTGACTCGTGGAGAACATAAAGAGCAGGTGGCAATGTGTCCACACGGGCCAAAGAGTGTATCTCTCTTCATATCCGAGCACACCATACACTCTTCCAGGGTTTCAGAGTCATTGCTGATCATAGAAGGACTCCGAGAACCCACTTGACCACTAGGAAGGGAAAAATACCTCAAATCAAGCCCACTAAAACACTTCTACAGCAAATTCATTAATTAAAATGTCTTAAAAATCATCTAGAGCGTTAGTGCACATAACTCTAGTTTTTTGGTTTTTTTTGAGACAGGGTCTCGCTTTGTAGTTCAGGCTGGTCCTGAGCTCACTATGTAGCCCAGGCAAGCCTTGAACTCAGCAATCCTCCTGTCTCTGCCTCCCAAGTGCTGGGATCTCTAGTTATTTTTTAAAATTAAAGTGCTCGCTTTGGCAGCACATATACTAAAATTAAGAGTTACCATCTTTATGTGAAACCTTGTAAATTATATTTTTTAATTCATTACATGTCTCTACATCTTTACATCTACTTCCATGCAAACTTCAAACTCAATCATCCTCGCTCAGTGGAAAGGGGTAAAGCTTTTAACAAAGTGAAAAACACCAATAAAAGTAATTAACATGACCTGTTTTGTTTGTTTGTTAGTTAGTTAAAGAGTAGGAAAAGGGAATAGGAAAGGGGAAGGGTTTTTTGTTTGTTTTTAAGGGTAGGAAAGGTTGGAGAACAGGCATGGGGATTAGGAATAGCTCCTGCAAGACAGGAGGTGTCTCAAGTGCACTGTCGCCTCTTAACTCTTAGATCTTCCTGGAGGGAATTTTTCAAGGAAGAACAAGTCAACACGAAGATACAGAAACACATGTCCTGCAAGTACAGCTCCCTTCCCTGCATCCTGCGTATCTAATCAAACATCTATACCGAATATATCTACACATACGAAGGGCTGGGAATAACATAAACATTCTGACAAGCAACCATGTTATTATACCAACCAAAGACAAAATATGACAGACGGAGTACTTTGGAAATGTCTGCACATGTCATTCAACGTGTCCTTAAGGAACATGCATTACAGAAAGACAGAATACATAAATACATGAATTCAACGCACAGAACTATGTACACATAAATACACTTGACTAACTGCAGATGAAGAGGAGCGCTCCTGGTGCTACCACAGCTTCAGCAACTCACACACATACCCATCTTCAGCTCTACTGTTGTTGCTGCAGTGATTACAGGAGCAGTACAGTACCTGGGATCTATTCTGTCTTTCTGCTATATAGGACTTTTGGCTCCTAACGACAGATTTCTATACCTTAGCATTATTCTCACTATAACACAGCTGTGTATGGAGTCCAAAGAGCCAGAATTTCGTCCTATACTCAAGCCGTAAGGGAGGTGAGAGAACACATGGTTGGAGGCCAGTGGTGAACACATTCTGTTCAAGAAACAGGTATAAACGTCAGTGATTGCTGCACAGTGCTGGGTGTACCTTTGTGTATGTCTACTATATCTCACTATAAGAAAATTATTAATGTCAGAAATAATAAAGTCACTGACATCTGACTTTCAGAAAAAAAAAAATGTGAATGATCATCTTTAGAAAAACCTCTACACTAAAGAGATTCATTCTTTCACTCTTTCACTGATACTCCCTGAGTGGCTGCCAGGCTCTCCTGGGAGGTGCTAGAACTGGCACAATTTGTGTAAGACATACCCTGTTCACAGCATGTACACGGCCCTTCTTGGGAAGACTTCAGATGTGTGTAACTTGCATCACAGTAACTTTACTAGTAGAACTTTTTCTTACAGAGAAATTCCTCTAGCATGGGATCCCTAGACGAGACACGGGTAGAATATTCCTGGTACTTACTCTGCATCAGAAAGTGTACTTAATAATGAGGGCAACACAAAAGGAACTTTGACACACCCTTCCTGGAGGGAATTTTTCAAGGAAGAACAAGTCAACACGAAGATACAGGAACTAAGCTGGGTGGTGGTGCACACCTGTCATCCCAGCCCTCAGGAGGCTGGGGCAGGTGGATTGTACCAAGTGAGGCCTGCCTGGTCTACAAGGCGAGACACCATCCCGAAGAAATCAAGATAAAGGGACTCCAAAGACAAAGATTTTCAGGTGGTCAGCTCCTCATTATGCAACCATGTGATACTTTATGCACAGAATATTAAATTTTATGATAACAAATAATACAAACCTGACTTTTTCCTTGTGACACTTTGCCAGTGCTTTGCAGAGACTTGGATCAGGACAGAGATCGAGTGGTGACTGACCCTTCTTATTTCGAATGCCAAGGTCAGCTCCATTGGCTGCCAAGAAACAGGCAATCGATGCTGCACTCTTCTTCTCTGCCCCCTGGGTTCCCAGGCCCATTATCAACTGAAATCAAAAGAAGAGCCATGATTTTCCCTGTGAGAATCTGCTATCAGTACACTCTCTCTACACATTCAATTACATGTCCACATGGCAGTAGGTGCTGATCAGTTTCAGTCCTAATGCGCACCCCTCTTCCCCTTCCCTCTATTTTCTCAGGCCTGCACTGTGAACACTGATTCATTCTCCAGCTCCAGAGTGGATGAGCCCAATGGTGGCTCTGCCTGGATCTGCTTATGCCACTAAAGAAACAGTAGTCTTTTGGCTTCTACTCAGTTTGGCTCTGCATCTGCTGGCAAAGAACTTGAAACAATAAAGGGAAGACAACTGAGAAAGGAGCCAATACCTATAAAAGCTGAGCCAAAAATGAAGAGAGACAAATGAAGTTCAGAAAGTATCGTCTGACCTACTGATTCAAATATTTTACCTGAAAATAGTCATAATAATTGTTAAGACTTATTATCTGTAATAGACAAAGTACTATTTAAAATACTTCCCATGCTGGGCTTGGTGGCTCACATCTGTAATCCCAGCACTTGGGAAGCAGAGGCTGGAGCATGGCTGAGCTTGAAGCTTGCCTGGGCTACATAGTGAGTTCAGGGCCAGCCTGAACCACAAAATGAAATCCTGTCTCAAAAAAGGAAAAAGAAAAAAAAAAAAAAATAATAATAATAAAAGAAAATAGAGGGCCGGAGGGTTAGCTCAGTGGTTCCAGCGCCTGCCTCGCAAGCACAAGGTCCTGAGTTTGATCCCTGGTAACCACATATAATGCTGGGTGTGGAGACTCACGCCCACCAACAATCAACACCGCATAACACAATGCTGGACGTGGTGGCTCACGCCTGTCATCCCAGCACTCAGGAGGCAGAGACAGGAGGATTGCTGAGTTCTCAGCGGCTTGCCTGGGCACCATAGTGAGCTCAGGGCCAGCCTGAACTACAAAGTGAGACCCTGTCTCAAAGAAAAAAAAAAAGAAAAGAAAAGAAAATAGAGAGGATGAGGCAAGAGAAGTGGTAGTGTGGGATGATTGCAGTTATATGCATGTATGAAATCTACAAAAATGAAACTCATGCATTTGTATAACCAACATGCACTAGAAATATATATATAAAAAACAACACTTAAAATAATAATAGGAAAACACTGATTCTGTGGAATGCATTTCACTAGCATGCATGAGGACCCTGGGTTCAATGCCCACAGTGCTGAAGAAAAAAAATGAAAAAGCTGAAAACAGGCTGGAGATTCAGCTCAGTGGTTCCAGTACCTGCCTTGTAACCACATGGCTCCCAGTTCAATCCCTGGTACCAAATAAACAACTAACTAAATATTTTAAAAAATAAAAAGGTGCAAACAAAAAGTTCAATAAAATAAACACTTGACTTTATCAAGTATACATGGTGACAAGCAAACGAAAAGATGTTCAGCATCAGTAACTGTTGGGGAAATGCAAATTCGAATCACACAATACCACATCATCACCATCTGAACAGGTAAAGTTGAAAGAAAGACTGAGAATGTGGAGCAGTGTTGTTAGTATCATTAGAATTTTCTTCCTAAATTGAAATTCTGAGTAGTAGCTCCAATAACGTATTTTCCCTGGTACTGATCAGATGAGCAGTAAATACAAAATCCTGCCTTAAAAATGCTCCACTGGTACTGACTGAACCTTATCTTTACTCACTGTGTTTTTTGATGGCTCCCAGGCAGCGTCTACTTTCCCCACATCTTGCATGTCTTGCAGCTGACGCAGCTGGGACAAAGTGTGGTGCCTCAGAGCTTCGTGCAGAGGAGTATCTCCATCCTTGTCCTGAATATCCAGCTTGGCACCAGCACGAACCAAAAGCTGAAAGAGAAGCAGGTGTCTCACTCCAGTGAAGTGCCCACAGCCCTAAGCAACCAGACCGTACTCTGAGGAAATTTTCCCATTTGATACTTAGGAATTCACAAATCTGGCAACAAAAGGATGGACTTGGAGCTCAAATATTAAAGATTTCTGAGACTGGGGCTGGAGATTTAGTTCAGTGGTTCCAGCGCCTGCCTTGGAAGCCCAAGGCCCTGAGTTTGATCCCCAGTAACCACATACAATGCTGGGCGTGGTGACGCACGCCCACCAGCCAACAATACCACATACCACAGTGCCAGGCATGGTGGCTCACACCTGTAATCCCAGCACTCGGGAGGCAGAGGCAGGAAGATTGCTGGGTTTGAGGCATGCCTGGCCTACACAGTGAGCTCAGGGACAGCCTGAACTACAAAGCGAGACCCTGTCTCAAGGAAAAAAAAAAGATTTCTGCGATTAGAAATTAAAACTCCAATCAACTGATATAAAACATTAGCCTAAAATGCTAAGTCTTGCAGTGAATTATGTTTTCAAAAAAATTTTTTTTAATTTTTTTTTTTTTTTTTTTTGAGACAGGGTCTCACTTTGTAGTTCAGGGTGGCCCTGAGCTCACTATGTAGCCCAGGCAAGCCTCGAACTCAGCAATCCTCCTGTCTCTGCCTCCCAAGTTTTTTTTTTTAATTTTTCTGAGACAAACTCTCATTATATATCCCAGGCTGACCTTCAACTCACAGCAATCCTCCTACCTCAGCCTCCCCTAAGTACAGGGATGACAAGTGTGTGCTACCACACTCTATCCATTCACAAGGTTCTAAAACTCAGTTTGGTTAAACACACACACATACACGCGCGCACACACACACATACACACACACATGCACAAAAGCTAACACGCATGTCATTCAATACCGTACCCTCACAATCTGGGTGTGCTGTCGCTCAACAGCCAGGTGCAGAGCGGTCTGCTGGTTCACATTCTGGATATCCAGGTTTGCATTACCCTGAGCAAGGAAAAATTTTATAGAAGGTTAAATTTTGACAGCAGTGAAAAACATGAAAGCTGTACTCACAGGAAGAAATAACAATGGACACTTTTGACCAGTTTCTCTTCCTCCCAGGTGGCTGCAACATGATTCCCACTTGGTAACAGCTGCTAAATTAGGAAAATGGATAAAGCAACAGATTTTCTAAAGTCAAGCAGTCTGAAAAGTGTTCTCCTATGATGATGTTCCAAGGACAGTTCCAGGGTAAGGCACAGCACACAGCTCAAACACAACTCTCTTCATCTCTGTTATAACGCAATGGTGATCGCTTCTTTGAATGCCAATACTTCTAAAGGCCAAATTTTCATATTGGTCTTAGATTTACTTTAAAATATTAACCTGTAAGTTAACTTCCTCCACTGCATAATTCACTCACTCATTCACCAAAAAGAAATTGCTTGAGCTGAGGAAAAAGTAATGTTTAATTAATGTAAAAAGGAGTTATTAAAGGAACATCAGAAACCTGCCCAGGGCCACAGGAAAGCTGAAGAGCAGGAGGACCAGGCCACTGCCCAGGCACACGGCAGGAAGGCCAAGAAGCCCAGCAAGTCAATCTGGCATCAGACACCCTTGATTCACCTTCTGCCACTTATACATGAGGCAATTTTGGCAAGCATCACTCGGCTTCCTGCCCATTTCCTCAGTGCTAAGATGGTGGCAGTACAATCTTAGTTCATAGAGTTGACATGAGGACTAGGGAAAAGGTCAAACTACATAGCACACTGTCAGGGATAATAATAATATTTTTAAAAACCATGAAATTAAGAAAAGAACTATCAAAAATATACTCTTATTTTGTTTCAGTCTTAAAACCATTCATAAAACTGGACAGGGTGGTACATGCCTATAATTTTAGTTACAGTAGAGGCTGAGACATGAAGATTCCAAATTCAAAGCAGACTGGGAAACTTTTTTTTTTTTTTGAGACAGGGTCTCACTTTGTAGTTCAGGCTGGCCCTGAGCTCACTATGTAGCCCAAGCAAGCCTCCAACTAAGCAATCCTCCTGCCTCTGCCTCCTGAGTGCTAGGATTACAGGCGTGAGCCACCATGCCCAGCACTGTGATGTGTGGTACTGATTGCTGATGGGCATGAGACACTATACTCAATATCGTTGTATATGGTTACTGGGGACTGAACCCCAGGGACCTTGTGCTTGCTAGGCAGGCACCAGAACCACAGAGTTTAACCTCCGGCCCAGACTGGGAAATTCACCAAGACGGTCTCAAAATAAAGGAAGAAGGGCTGGGGAAAACAGCTCAGAGATAGAGTGCTTGCCTAGCATTCACAAGGGACTGTACTAAAAACAAAATTTGACCATGTATGTGTAATTCTACTTACACTTTCCATTCTTTTGATCAAAAGGAATGTGTAATTAATCTACCTGAACTAATAATATACTTACACAAGGTTACATGATACAGGGGAACCCTAATTTATCACCCCAACACATGAACAACTTGGGTTAATTAGGTTAATGGAAGATTCATTTGCTTCTTGTCATCTATATGAACATCTAGATCTCAGATGTACTGACTTACAACCAACTTGAATTACAACCAGACTTCAGGAAAAGACTGAGTTCATAATCCAAGGGACTACTGTACAAAGGTAAAATATAAAAACAATTATATTTATATATATTGGCAACATACAATTGGAAACTGAAATATAAAAACAATTCCATTTACAACAACATCCCAAAAAAGCAACCCATTGGCAAATCTATGTGGAAGAGCAAACTCCCAACATTTTAATAGAAACTAATATGCTCATTCTAAGATGTGTGTGCAGAAAAACAAGAGATCTAGACTTATCAAAGTAATTCTGAGAAAGAAGAAAGACAGGTGAAGGTTTACTCTGATTTCAAAACTTAGTATAGAGCAACAGTAACCAAGGCCGTGTGGTGTCAGTGTGAGTCCAGCTATTTACACTTGAATAAAAAGGAATTTTCATGATTAACAGAGAACAGTAATTTTAGTAGGCAAAGACTAAAAAGGTGGGGAAAAGGTAGCTTAGCCTACAACCTGTTTCTTTCCATTTCTGTACTCTGTGATGTGTCTCATAACCCGAAACCTAGTTATACATCACATATTATTTACTAACTTGCTCTGTTGTTTTATCTTAACCTGGACTGTAAGTTCCTTGAAGTACGGAGCCATAGAAGATTCTCGGATAACTTCAGTGCATCTTTATGACCTGTGCTCTCTTTAGACACTTAAAAGCTTTTCCATACATAGGAGTGGTTACAAATATCTCTCGAGCCTGGCTGAGCCTGCAAGTCTAATGGTTACTGGCCACACCAGCTAAAATATTCACAGGGATGGTTGCTGTTCCTGTGGTTGGTTGACTCTGTACAGCAGCAACAGCGATTCTGGAAATCTCTGTTAGCTGAGGCCTAAGTCAGTGGCCCAAACCGAGAGGAGGGTGCAGAAGGAATGCTGGGAACCGAGGGCCCTGCTCTCATGCACTCCAGCCCACACCGCCCTCTACTTAAGCAGCAGCCCGAGACAGCACAGAGGCTCCACTTAACCGCTGCGGTGAAGAACCTAGGAACCGCCGGGGGTCAGAGAGTGCACTCTTAGGGTGTCTGGGTGGGTCCCCGCAGCCCCTGGCCTTTGCTCTCAGACACCGCCTCTCTGCTGCTTCCTGGCTGCCTGAGGGGAGCAGCCCTCCCCCGCAGGCCCTTCTGCCTGGAGCCAGTGAGCCATGGAATAAACTCTCTCAAATCAAAACCCCAAACTCAGTCTCTCCTCCTCACACTGTGGATATCAGGTATTTTATCCCAGCAAAAAGAAAGGTGACTGATACAGGCAAGAGACAGAATTGGCATTATATCCAGATTATCATTCACTGTGGGGTTTTACGGTAAAACCTTACTATGGGTTTTTATGGTTTTATAGGTACTTGATAGAGAATTAAATTAATAAATATAAATATTTCAAAATTACTTTTAAAAATATTAAACTGTTTTCCCTACCTGGTGTACTAACAGTTCAGCCACTTCCACATGGTTATTAAGGGCAGCCAGATGCAAGGCAGTATAACCATCATCTTTCTTCTCATCCACAATCCATGGTCTTGGTAATTTTGATAGTAAAACACGCATTGCGCTGAAAGTCAAATTTATATTATTTTAATATTTACATTACTTATATTTAATTTGATATTTTAATAATTTTCTTTAGAAAATTATATTCAGAAGAAACTTTTGAAATCAAGTGAAGATACTCTCTTGAAAATAACCATTCACAGGACTTGGGAGGCTGAAGCAGGAAGATTTCCAGAAGCTCAAGGCCAACCTAACCTGTACAGTGAGACCCTATCTCAGATAGGTAGGTAGGTAGGTAGATAGACAGATAGACAGACAGACAGACAGATAGACCCACATAATCACAAGAGTAAATAACCAGTAATCTACAATGTACTATATAACTGTGTTTTAATTTTTTTTGAACACAGGTATTCAATAATTTATGTGTGGCATTCAACTGTTTATAATAAAATGGTTCTCTGCTAGATAATTGTGCATAACCATATCAGAGAGACAGACATATAGACAGATAGATGATAATCATTCCTCAAAAAAATAAATCCATTTATTCCGATTCTCAAACATGTAATTTTGTTTTGTTTTGTTTTGTTTTGTCAGTACCAGGGAATGAACTTAGGTCCTTATGCTTTCAAGGTAGGCATGGTACCACTGAACTAAATCCCCAGCTCTATAATCTTGAGATGTAAATAATCACCACTTTGAGAAGAAACTCAGAAGAGAATGAAAATGCTATAAAGAAGAAACAAACACTGTAGGAGGAAATAAAAAGAAAGAAAGGAATATAGTCTAATGAGAACAAAATTTTGACTTTGGGGGAATCTTGGTCCAATTTCAACATTATCTATTTAAAAAATTAAAGGACAACTAAGTAACGAACTAAGAGTAGAAAAAATGGTAAAATTTTACATAGTTAACAGACTGCCATGAATGACAGACTTAAAACCTCATGTTAGTCATTTACTAGTTAGAACAAAATACATAAAATGGCAATTACAACTTAAAATTTAAGAATTTGTAACAAAGTATTTCCAAAGCCAAAAAAGTACAAAAAGTTACACAGAATGGATCAGAGATTTAAAAGCATAAGAGAACAGGGAAACTAAGTGGTAAGCTAGCCCTGAAAAACTGAGGTAAAATTTATAGGCAACTCTTCTTAACACAGAGACTGTGCAGCAGGTGTGGTAGGACATGCTTGTAATCCCAGCACTCTGAAGCAAGAGAGTAGAAGAAATTCAAATCCAGCCTGGGATATACAGGCGAGTTCAAGGCCAGCAAGATCCTGTCTCAAAGAGGGAGGAGGGGCTTATGGGAAAACTCCTATCCACTAATTGATTTTTAAAAGGCTGAGACGTAAGACAACTACTCATATGAAAAATGCTGGGATTTGGAAAATGCAGCACTGACTACAGAGTGGCACACTGATATTTAAACCTGTCTATTTATAAATTGTGACACACACCCTCAAAGGGGAATTCAAAACAGAAAAGAAAAATTTCGAATACTGCACCAACAGAATACAAAAGGGCAAAAAATAATAGAGCCTATTAGGATACTTTTTCCTGAACTGATATATGAGACGTAAAATCTGAAACAGAGAAATGTTCGGTACATCCAGAGGAACAGGACCCAGATGCAGAGTAATCACGTGTGCAAGCGGCTGGCAAACTGGTGAGAGGCACCCAGGCCCCACCTGACACCGGGGCGCCTTAGGCGCCACAACCACGGAGCCGAATCTCCAGCCCCCAGCCCTGTCTTTTCTTTTTAAATAAAATTTTAATTTCAGATTTACAAGAAATTAGTTTTTCTCTGCTGCAGAACACCAAAACACACCTCTGGCTCCCTCGGTTCCCTCTGGCTATGATGGCTCCCCTCATCCTTGACAACTGAGCAGTATGGCAGGCACCCTCAGCCATCTAAGCAACGCACCAGCTGGGATTCATCCATTGTCCTCATGATTACTCGGGGCTTCAAAAGCTCCTGGAGGGCCCCAGAGGCAGAGTGCCCTCCATCTGTCACACCATGGAGCACTGTGTATTTCCCCAAACATACGGCCTACCAGAAAATAAGCCCTTGCATGGTTTTTCAGAATGTGATCATAAACTCTGGGTCTTTCCCTAAAATAAGGCCCAGTGAAAATCATCAGCCAAACAGACACATTTATTATGCCCATTGTAACACATGATGGACATACTGAACTATAAAATAATAACAATATATGATCAAATATAAATATTATTGACATTAACATTTAAAATAAATGATAATAGGGGCTGGGATTTAGCCCAAGTGGTACTGCACCTATCTGGGAAAGGCAAGGGCCCAAGTTCAATTCCTGGTACTGCAAAAAAATACAAAATAAATGATAACATAAATTGTAATTAATCGTTGTAAACACATGAGGGGGCACCTTTGGACGAGAGGTAAGCACCCAGGTAAACAGTTACCTGCTGAATGACCAGAGCACAGGCATATGAATCGACAACAGACAGACATGATTCTGCCTAATATGAATCTTCATAATTCCATACGTCATGGGTTATAATAGACATACAATGGAGGCATGTGAAATAAAACATTTACAAACTCTGGCGCCTGCAGTTTTCCACTGCTTTTGCGTAGACCACCATCCCCAAGGGCCCCCGTCTTGCTGCCGCTCCTGTCTCGTGAGTCTCCGGTGAGCCCGTGACTCGGTGGGACCCGGGAAGCCAGCCCGCAAGCGTGGAGACGCAGCTGACGAATCTGCGGGATAAAAACGCTGACAGCTGGGTGCCGACGTACGCCCAGCAGGCCACAAGGGACAGGAAGTGCTCACCTAAGGTGGGCGCCACTGCTGGGTGTCAGACTGGGGCACTGGCCCTACAGGAATTGGAATCAAGAGAAACGCAGGCTGGAATTTGGGGTTTGGAGAGTTACAATAATGTTCCAGAAAACAATGATATGATTTTCAACGTGAATAAATGTAGACTCTTTTACATAAAAAAATAAAGACATCTCCTAAAAATAAGCCCTACAGTGTCTCCTGGAACAATATAAGACTGGGTCTTACTTGCAAAGAAATATGGTATTATCAAGCTGCCTGATCACTCTCAGGGGCTGGACTCAGGTGTCTCTGGTGCAGTTTCTCTTCCCTCCCTATTTCTCTACCACAGCCTGAGCAAGGAAGTCACTTCGCTCAGCTCACACATGAAGAATGGGCAGCGCCACTGCACCTGCTCAGAGCGGAGCACCAACCACAGTACTCAGAATGCATCTGCACTGGAGATGTGGGGAGGATCACTTCTGCCTCTGTTCAGAGAACATAACCCTTTGTTTTTAATTAGAAGTTGCTGGCCCCCTCCCAGAACACACACACACACACAGCCCCATGAAAAGAGTCGATCGATCTTTGGGCCCAGCCTGCAAGGGATGCTACGAGAAAGTGAAGCAAAAGCTGCCCTAGCCACCTCAGCCTCCTGTGACCACAGCAGCTGAGCACAGCACCCCTCGGGAAGGAACGCACAAGGAACCGAGAAGGGCAGCTCCAGGCTGCCAGTGAAGAGGAGAAAGCGCTGCTCCGCGGTGCGCAGCGAGCTCCACAGAGCGGCTGGGACACAGCTGTAACCAGCACATGGTGTGTCACCGACCTCACTAGGTCCGACGCTCACCTGTGGAAGTTACGAGATTTGGTGACACTTTCCTTAATGCCCACAACACAGTTCTTAATTTTTCAACTGGTTGTTTTCTAAGAGGATAAGGCCACGGATATTTTAAAGATAAGATCTTACTACCAGTTAAGCAGGCATTTGTGAATCGTGCCAGAGAAGTATTAAGTTCCAGAACAACTAAGCGGTGCCTAGCATAATCTTTGGCACATGGTAGTATTCAAATGCTTGCTCAACGATGAACAAATGAGTTCTAAGAAGCTTGAGGACATGCAGCTGTCACCATTGGTATGCAGTATACAAATGGCACTAGATCAGTTTTTAGGGGTCGCCACACTGTCTCTAATGTCTCTTTCCTCAGAGAGAAGCAACATTTCCCCAAACAACCACAGCAATCAACTGTAGCAGCCTTACATATTACAATTAATGTAAGAAAAGACATTAGAATAGCACTGCGGCATACTGGTATTCAGTAAATGCTTGTTTACCTCATCAACACTCTCAAATAACAGGAAATTCAGGCAGGAACTTATAAAGAAAGTTGACTGATTACAAGTGGTCTGGGATATCAACAAATAGGTACCTGCACAATCCTGGCATGTGGAGGTCAGACTTTTAATGAAAATAATTCAGAAACAAGAAAAGAACAGTCACCTTTCTGAACCTGCAGAGGGAAGGACACAGTGGCGTACTGCACACTCTCGGTGGACTGCCGAGTCCCTGGGGCAGAGATTCTCTAGCTCGTTTCACTGTTGTACACCAGAGCAGCCGCGAGGCGCAGCGGAAAAGAGCTCCCAGACTGAAGCCAAGCCATGGACTCAGATTCTAGCTCCAGCCACAATGGGAGTTTGTGATTTAAGCAGATTACTTAACTGCTATGCCTTAGTTTCCTGAGAAGAATAAAAATTATACCAGAGTTTTTATGAAAATTAAGTGAGTTAATTTTTATAAAAAGGACTAACATGCCTAGCATGTAATATTATATAAGCACTTGTTATATAAGTGCTCAGTTAAAAAATACTTTCATTGCTCCAAAACAGCAAAAGTAGGGTAATTTAAGAACCAGAAAATTAACCCATTTTATATTTTGAGGTTTGTCATCTCATAATGAGTAAAATTATTTCAGTATCTAAGAAAGCTGGTTCTTTAAAATTGCCAAATATATATGGAAGCCTCCTCTGTCACTATTTTAAAATAGCCATCCAAAATAATTAAACTACTAGGTTATTAAGCGCCGAAGACAAAAAGAATGTCAAGGTCAAACTTCCCCTGCAGGAGAATGAGCTTTGAAAATTGCCAACGGTTTTTCTTCATTCTTGACTCAATCAATGCTTGAAAATATACTGGAATTAAAAATGAGGTATGGTTAATCTCTCTTGTGTATTTTTAGGTTTGTAAGATTTTAAATTATACTTACAAAGATTTGTTGGATTTTTTTAATACTTGTTTTCTTAGTTAGAAATAAATGTCTGTATTAAAATTTAAAAATTGTTTGAGATATACTGTATACTGTAGCAGTTATAGACAGGCTAGTAACTATTTTAATCTGTGGCAAAATATGCAATGGTCATACCTAAATGCTATTTCAGAACAGAAAGCCATAGCAATATAAAAAGAAGAAAAAGAAGCATCACATTTGAAATGAAGAATTTACTTCATATTAGAACTGAATTCATAATAAAATGAATTTTGTATTCTGACATTTAGTTTCAGTATAAAAACATGTAGTGACTCAAAACTGTCCTGGATCTTGTTTTTTAATAAGCACTATAAAAAGACTACAACTAACACTGAATTTAAAGTTTAAAGGAGCATTCCCAATTATTTCATTTCTCCACTACTTTTCTTAGTCAATGGCTTCTCTCTACAACTAATATACCAATGCTACATACCATTTCTATACATTTCCCATTTAAGTACTGTTCAATAAACTTTAAAAGCATAGACAGCAATAACTAGCCCTAAATATAACCTTTTAAAATCCCTTTAGGCCTTCAGCCACAAAACACATCGCCATCTGTAATACCTTTGCCAACTAAAAAAAAAAAAAAAAAAAGGTGGGTTATGAAATACATGTTGGCAGCAGAGGGACTTTACTGTTCCATATCTATCTAAAGACCGTCTTGCTACTAGCCGGGATAATTTCTTTCCTCTTTCCTTTTTTCTCTGCAGTGCTTCTAAGTATAGTGACAGCCGCATGAGGCTTTCCTAGTCTCAGCACTAGCTCAGTGAAAATTTGGGAAATGCAAGTGGAAATATGAGAGACCGCTTTATTTGGCAGTACTACGTTAGAAAAAAAAAAAGAAGGGGCAGGACAAATGGCAAAGCAGTGTTTGGACCACAGGATGAACAATCAATAGGCAGAAAGCAAGATAGAGGCTTCCTCAGCTTTTAGATCGACAATCGACAGCTGAGAGACTATTTTTTGCTATGGTTGACTAAATATGGTCAGGGAAGAGAGAGGCACAAGAGAGCCTGTTTGCCTGGGAGTGCATGTTTCAAATGCTTAGCTGCCTATAAAGCTGTAACAGTGTAGCCTGTGGTCACTGGGGAAGAATATGTTGGCCTCTGTAGTGACCATGAGGAAGCCCTGTCCTCGCTTGCAGACTTGACCTCTGGATATGACAAGGTAGCTTCACTACAGATCTTACCATTTAATCCCGGAAACTCAGACCCAAAGAAAGACGCAGAATACTTCCTGAGGAGTCAGAAGAATTCAATGTATTCTGGTGGGCAAAGGAAAGCAGTGTGGATGTTTAGTTACTTGGGGGGAATGAGGTGTGTTTTGGGTTGGTTTGGTTTTTGGATATTTTCTGTGTCCTTTTTAGATTATAAAATAACTTCCTCTGCAAACTTCCCCTCTTAGGATACATACCAACTAACAAATGGGCTCGGTATATTTTTGTAGTCTTTGTAGCAACCTTCGTCGGTGACTTAATATTCTCTACGTATCTGCAATAATTGTTCTATGACATTCCAAATCAAATGGCCAATGTTGATTCATATTTATTGTAGGGCTTTTTTCCTTTAAGGGAAGGAGGGAGAAAAGCAAGTTGTCTCTGTTTATTCACTTGTTTTTCAAGTGTATCTGAAAAGGTAAGATTCTGAATTCACTGATACCCTCCCTTACTTCACTCGGTCATAAAAGAAGTGCTGAATCAGCACGGCGAGGGCCGCAGAATGGAGAGGAGATGGCTGCTGCTGCTGCTGCTGCTGCTGCTGCGCTATGACTCTGCGGGTCACCGCCTCTGTCCTGCTGCAGGTGAGCTGTGCGACACCAGCCTGACAGGTAATGCACCACGCAACCCGCACTTTCCAGGCTTCTAAGTACTTTGTGCATGCTTACCTAGTGTCAACTCAACACACATTCTTACTGGTAAGGTCCACCTGAGCAGAGCCTGATTTCCTAGTACAAACTGCCTGTTTGGGTAGTGTAAAAAAGGAATGCCATTCAAATATTTTCACAACAGACAACGCAATCTTAAAAGTGTACAAATTACTGTCACTTGTATTTTCAGTGATTTAACTTTTAGATTATTAGTGCATCTGTATCACTCCCACCAAAGTATGCTATCTTCTAAAAACTGTACTTTAGGGTTTAGTCAGCAAAGCAACTTGGCAGACTGTAAGATACTTTTTAATGCTATTAATTAACCACAAAAATAACTGCGAGGCACATGGCACGAGCCGCTCGGGACTGCTGGGTGCCGGGCCCTGCTGCTCTCTCCCTTCCGTGCCCATGAGCAGCACTTGCACTCGCCTCTCCTTAGCTGCAGACTCTTCCTTCTTTCTTCCCCTCCCTCCTCTGCCAAATCTGAACATTTGAGATTTTCTTTTTAAAATAACCCTTTAGTGTAATAATGAAAAGGTACTAAGTATAATTTTTTTCTCATGGTATACGATTGTGCTACAACCCAGGTGCTTATAGGCTACAACCTTTTAGTCTCTTTAGAAGCCTTTGGAAAAGTGAACTGGGTAGTTCTGCTTTATACTGGTTTTAAAAATCAAAAGAATTAAACTCACTAAAATTCAGTATGTAGACATCTGTTTGATTTGTATTCAAAGAGAAAAACAAACATGAAATTTAAGTAAGGAACTAATAAAGGCAAAAGGACAGCAAAGTTTTTCAATAATCATGAGTTTTTCCCCTGTGATCTTAAAAAAAACTACAGAAAAAGTTCACTATTTTTAAAAAATTCCTCTCACATGCTGAAATGACTTTTTTCCTTATTGTTTCAACTGTGGTCAATTCTAGAAATCTTACCTGATTTACGCTCTAAATAAGATATCGGATTTGCTAAAAATTTGAACTAAACTACTATGTACTCATAGGATAGAGCAACAAATAATAAAACAAAGGAAGAAGCATCTCTCTCTGAAGATTTTGACTAAGCTGCTACTACCAATTTCTGAAATACACTGTAAAGCTCCACCAATTCTATGAATCACCTGACAAAAGACCAAATCCGGACAAAGTTCAACAGAAAACTGGTCGAATATTTACAATGTTCATGTCCACCAAGAACAAGGAAGCCTCAGTGGCATTATGGCCTGATCAGGTAAACTGGTTATAATGTACCATCTTTGATAAATTAGTCTTGCAAATGATCACCACTGCTCTGCAGCAGTGAGCTAAATATTAACAAGTATATTATTTATTTTATAAGTGTTTATAGCTAACCACTTAATACCTACTCAGAGCACATACTTCTTTATGTACCCATATGAACATACAATGCTATGGAATGTAAAGAAGTATGTATTTTTGGTAGGTAATGAGCTACCACGAGGAACTAAACTGCAGCTAAAAGAAACCCTTGCTCCTCTTCTATGTGAATGATATTCATATGATAAATTAACCTAGTATCATGAGGATTGACTTTGGAAACACTAACACCCCCCAAAAAACATCCTAACTACTTACAGATGGAAACTTAGTATCCCTAGGATTTACACTCAGTGAAGAAAAAGTCCTACAGAAGTAGATTTCAAATTACCATATAAGCCCTTTTAAAGATTTAAGTTTAAAACATACTTTCACATGTTGTATTCACATAATTAAAATTTGATAATAACAGGAAAAATAGTACTCGCAAAAAGAGTAAGAGACATACATGATTTCTTCACAATTTTATTCTAATGCAAGTATATCAACTGATCTGTTAAGAAAAGTAAGACAAAAGAAAAGCTTGTCTTCTGGGCAGGCATAGTGGCATGTACCTATAATCCTAGCGCTCTGGGAAGCTGAGTCGAGAAGCTTCCAAGTTAGATGCAGCCTGGGCAACTCAGTAATTTAAAGACCCTCTCCCAAAATTTAAACAAATTTAAAAGGGCTGGAGATATGCAAAAGCCCTGGGTATCCAATCCTCAGTACTTTAAAAAAAAAAAAGAAAGAAAAAGGCTGATTTCACTCTCATTTTAATAGCTGTTCTCTTCATGTCTAATAAGCTTATAATCTATCAATATTAAAAAGAATTTCAGATTGCATTATGTTTGAATCTGCCTCCTCCCAAGGGAGCATATAAAATGGAAACATGACAGTCAAGAAGCAATTTATACATCTGGACTATCCATTTTTTTTCAGACAGGGTCTCACAAAAGTTACAAAATTTGCAGGGAACTGCAAAAGTTCAGGTTGGCCCTGAGCTCACTATGTAGCCCAGGCAAGCCTCAAACTCAGCAATCCTGTCTCTGCCTCCCAAGTGCTGGGATTACAGGTGTGAGCCACCACGCCCAGCTGGACTATCCATTTTTATTGCTACTATACTATGCAGTTATACTTTAACAGATATAACAAATCTACTGTATTTACTATGTTAGAAATATAAAAATATTTTTCTCTTTTATAGTCTATTGTGTACATTTATAAAAGTCTTAAGCCCAGGCCAAGTGATGCATGCCTGTAATCCCAGTTCTTTGGAACGCAGAGGCAGGATTGCAAACTTGAGCCTTGACTTAGTGGGACTCTGTCAAAAATTAAAACTTGGGCTGGGCGTGGTGGCTCACGCCTGTAATCCCAGCACTTGGGAGGCAGAGACAGGAGGATTGCTGAATTCGAGGCTTGCCTGGGCTACATAATGAGCTCAGGGCCAGCCTGAACTGCAAAGTGAGACCCTGTCTCAAAAAAAAAAAAAATTAAAACTTGGGTGCTGGGTGTGGTGGCTCGTGCCTGTCATCCCAGCACTCGGGAGGCAGAGACAGGAGGACTGCTGAGTTCGAGGCTTGCCTGGGCTACATAGTGAGCTCAGAGCTAGCCTGAACTACAAAGCGAGACCCTGTCTCAAAAAAAAATAATAATAATAATGAAAACTTGGCTAGTGATAGTGCCACGGCTCAGGGTTCAATCCCAGGTACTTAAGAGAAGGAAAATTTTTAAAAAGTTCTTAGCAACAATCAACAAGTAATATCTATTTTAAGCTACCATAATATTACAAAGAAAAAAGGAAATATAGTATTTGTATATTCTTATTTCTTACTAAAAGCTGTTTCAATAAAAACATTTTACAAAAAGCACAGTAATATTTTAAACTTCTGTGTTAAAACTGAACAGAGGGGGGCCGGAGGGTTAGCTCAGTGGTTCCGGCGCCTGCCTCGCAAGCGTAAGGACCTGAGTTCGATCCCCGGTTACCACATATAATGCCGGACGTGGTGGCTCACGCCTGTAATCCCAGCACTCGGGAGGCAGAGATGGGAGGATTGCTGAGTTCGCGGCGGCTTGCCTGGGCACCATAGTGAGCTCAGGGCCAGCCTGAA
>PVIC010023071.1:0-27142 GCA_004025085.1 Thryonomys swinderianus | reverse complement strand
TGGCCCTGAGCTCACTATGGTACCCAGGCAAGCCGCCGCGAACTCAGCAATCCTCCCGTCTCTGCCTCCCGAGTGCTGGGATTACAGGCGTGGGCCACCACGCCCAGCATTATATGTGGTAACCGGGGATCGAACTCAGGTCCTTTCGCTTGCGAGGCAGGCGCCGGAACCACTGAGCTAACCCTCCGGCCCCCCTTGTTTTGTTTTTTGAGACAGGACCTTGTTTTTGTAGTTCAAACTGGCTCTGAGCTCACTATTTAGCCCAAACTAGCCTCAAACTCAGCAATCCTCCTGCCTCTGCCTCCCAAGTGCTGGGATTACAGGCGTGAGCCATCATGCCCAGCACTGTGGTGTGTGGTACTGATTGTTGGTGGGCATGAGTCATTATGGCTGGTATTGCTGTACGTGGTTACCAGGGATCAAACCAGGGACCTTGCACTTGCTAAGCAGGTGCTGGAACCTCTGAGCTAAATCTCCGGCCCTTGTTTGTGCTTTGAGACAGGGTCTTTCTATGTGTTTTCAGGCTGGCCTTGAATTTGTGGTGATCCTGCTGCCTCAGCTTCCTGACTGAATGCATTATAGCAGCATATACCATCACATTTGGGCTCATGTTTTATTTTAAAAGAAAGTCACAAAGTCACTAAATTGCCTAGACTGGAGTTTGTGATCCTCCTGCCTCAGACTCCCACATGCTAAGATTATAGGCATGCACCACAGCTATAGTACCCAAGTAGGCGGAATTTTAGAGTGAGAGACTCCATCTTTACTTTTTAGTCCAAAGCTCTGGCTTTGCAGGGGAAGCAAGCCTAGCTTCCAATCTGAAAGACACCTGAAATGGGAGTTTGTATTCTCCAAAATCAAACAATGAATTTTAGGAATGTCGGAGGTTAAGAGTAGGGAAAAACTGGGTCGAAGATTTAGCTCAGTAATTCCAGTGCCTACCTAGCAAGCGCAAGGTCTCTGGTCAGATCCCTGGTAACCACATACAACAATATCAGGCTACCAGGCATGGTGTCTCATGCCCACCAGGAATCAGTGCCAAATAACACAATGTCCAGTGTGGTGGCTCACACCTGTAATCCCAGCACTTGAGAGACAGAGGCAGGAGGATTGCTGAATTTAAGGCTTCCCTGGGCTACATAGTGAGCTCAGTACCAGCATCAACTACAAAGCGAGACACTCTCTAAAAAAAAAAAAAAAAACAAAAAACAAAAACAAAAAAAAACCAAATGCAATAAGTTAGTGCAGAGTATCTGATCAATGACCCTAGTTTTGCTGTTTATTATATAGTCTTTCCCTTATCTCAGTTTGGTGGCTGGGTCTGACTCAGCGGATGGTCACATTTTGTTAACAGTCTTTTATCACAAGCAAGGGAAGGCTTCATTAAGTCAGGTCCTCTGGTCTAGGTCTCAGAGCCAGGCTGTATTTGCATAGATGAGGAGTAAATATAAACTGATAGTCATCAACTTCAAAGAGCTAAGGATGGAGTCCAAGAGTTAACAAATGGTTTACAGTTTTTGCATATTTACCAACAGAGACTGAGTTTACAGTGGCTAGACAGTGTGCTTTCCTATTTTAATTAAGTTTATGCCTTTCACAGTAGTTGAGGATGCTGACAGAGCCCTCTGCATTTTAGTGAAAGGTTACAGTGGATTAGAGGGCTGTCTCTCTCTTATGTAAATTATTTCTATTTGCATTTCACAGCAGAAATCCAGTTCACTCACAGGGCCAGGACCAGGTAGGGGAAACAATCTTTACAGACAGGGACCAAAACCTATAGCAGGCATTTCTAATCTACATGTTTTTTTTTTTTTTTTTTTTTTTTTTTTTTGAGACAGGGTCTCACTTTGTAGTTTAGGCTGGCCCTGAGCTCACTATGTAGCCCAGAACTCAGCAATCCTCCTGCCTCTGCCTCCTGAGTGCTGGGATTACAGGCGTGAGCCAGCATGCCCGGCACTGTGGTATGTGGTATTGATTGCTGGTGGGCGTGAATCACCACGCCCAGCATTGTATGTCGTTACCGAGATCAAACTCAGGACCTTGCGCTTGTGAGGCAGGCGCTGGAACCACTGAGCTAAATCTCTGGCCCCAAATCTACATGTTTTTAAATAAGGTATTTCCTATTTTACTATTATGTTTTCTAATTTATTTGCTTTCCCCAATATTACCACTTAACAAGAGTAGTACCTAAAGGCTGACTGGGCTGCCTCATGGCCTCCTCAGTGGAGTAAATCTGTAACCAGTACCATACCAGACTTTTTATTTTTCACTTTTCCTGCAAGGCAAGACTATCCTCCTGAAATACACCTCCAGTCCCTGCCTGATTTCATAGCACTGAACATCACCTCAGAGGTTTATTCTCTGTCAGTTGGAGATTTTTAACCTAAAAATAGTCTATTGTTCTTTATTTTTAATATCTTGCTTCTCTTTACAGCTGTGTTCTCAGCCTCCTGATCCAGGCTAGAGTATCACATCGACACAGGTGACTCGTCACCTTCTCTCTGAGGGAACTGGGCCCCTCCTTCCAAGGAGGTCTTCATCTTATGCAAACCACCAGACCCCGCCCACCTGCCTGCAGTGTGCACCTCTGTACCCAGCTATTAACACTTTCTCCTCCAAGATTTCACATTAGGGCAAAATTCAATTCAGTCTTTACATTTCTCTACTGAGGTTGCAACCTCCGCACATTACATTGAAACACCTCCTCCAGCAAGCAGCCACATGCTGAGCCCACAGTGGCTCCCAGCTGAACCAACTAGAGTTGGTACTGCTCTGCCACAAACTGCTCCTAACTCAAATTTATTACAAAAGGAGTGAAACTTCAGCAAGCTGCACTTTTGAAAAAAAGGTATATTTTGTTTATGGGAAGAAACCAGCGAATCCGCTATTAATAAAAAGAAGTATTTTGCAGGTAAACAAAGAGTGAAGTACGCAGATGCTGCTCTGCCGGTCCCAGCCCTTGGTTAGCACTCTTGTTACTCCCCGAAGCCACAGTCTGTGGCATGGAGAAGGTCTACAATCCCCTGCAATACAGGGTTGTTTCTCCCCTCAGTCTCCTGGCAAATCGCTTCACTGTTCCTCACCTTTCTGAAGTAGAGGTCACTTTCTTTTCCAAGTCAACAGGAAGTTTCTATACCTAGACTTGATATTTCAGCTCAGCCACTTTGTGGTGTCTCTTGTCTACACCAGGATCTTTGGACCTTGTCCGGGCCGGCCTTGGGAGTGGCACCACCCTCTGCTGAAATGGGTCGCTGTGGAGCTGCACTTACTAGAGCTGAGAGGTTCTCTTGGAGGTGGATCCACAGGGGAAGGAGCCCCTGCAATTTCCTGACTTACCATCATAGTTTGCCTCAAAAACTTCTTGAACCACTGAACACATTCAAAATTGTCCTGAAACTTCCATTGTTTTCACTAGTTTATCTACAGCAATTATTCTGTCAACAGCCATCCTTTAAAGCCTGCCCATAGGATTGTAGTATAGTCCTGTTTTAGCTGAGCTTGGAATTCCTGTCTCTCTTTCTCTGTCTGTCTGTCTGCCTGACTCTCTCTGTCTGTCTCTCTGTCTGTCTCTGTCTCTGTCTCTCTCCCTCTTTCTTTCTAGTTTATTTTGAGACAGGGTCTCACTTTGTAGGTCAGGCCGGCCCTGGACTCACTATGTGGCCTAGGGAAGCCTCGAACTCTCAGCAATCCTCCTGCCTCTGTCTCTCGGTCTCTCGAGTGCTGGGATGACAGGTGTGAGCCACCAGGCCCAGCACTGTGATGTGGTGTTGGGGATCAAACCCAGGACTTTGTGCTTGCCAGGTAGATGCCAGAACCACTGAGCTAAATCCCTGGACCCTGGTTTCTTTTGTATTAAGTGCACATTTTGTACTATATTTTAATTTCTTTAATAATTTTTTTCAGTATGTATTTATTGAATTATCTTCTTACTGGTTACTCTAGGCCTTCACAGCCTACATTTTGTCACAATCCCATTTAGCGAAACATAGATATATAACCCTATACATTGTATTCTTTCCTCTTCATTATATATATATATATTACATCTGTATTAAAAATATATACATGGAGGGCTGGAGATTTAGCCCAGTGGTTCCGGCTCCTGTCTTGCAAGCACAAGGTCCTGAGTTTGACCCCCAGTAACCACATACAGTGCTGGGCATGGAGACTCATGCCCATTGGCAATCAGTACCACATACCACAGTGCCAGGCAAGGTGGCTCATGCCTGTAATCCCAGCACTTGGGAGGCAGAGACAGGAGGATAGCTGAGTTCAAGGCTTGCCTGGGCTACATAGTAAGCCCAGGGCCAGCCTGAACTACAAAGTGAGACCCTGTCTCAAAAAAAAAAAAAAAATATATATATGGAAAACAAATGATACATTTAAAAAGAAAAAAAGACATGTACACATTGTAATGGTCTTCTGTCATTTAAAATAGTTGAAGGGCCCCGGGCATGGTGGCTCATGCCTGTAATCCCAGCACTCAGGAGGCAGAGGCAGAAGGATTGCTGTGAGTTTGAGGCTTGACTGGCCTATATAGTGAGCTCAGGGCCAGCCTGAACTACAAAGCGAGACCTTGTCTCAAAAAAAAACAAAAAACAAAAAACAAAAAAAACAAAACAAAAAAAACAAAACCATAGTTGAAGGGCAGGCCAGTATATATTTTTACTAACCTTTTTAGTCATACTTATTTCTTCTTGAGAATTCATTACTGCAATACAGCTTTCCTGCCACCTGCATTATTATCACAAACATACATTTCTAAATTATAGGTAAACCACTAAAATTATATATTGTTTTACAGAGCTGCTTTTAAATCAGCTCAAGAAGAAAAGAAAATTTAGGTGATTACATACCTTGTATAAATTCATATATATATATATATATAGGAATTCCTATATAATTATTACTATTACTAGTATTGTGTGTCTGTGGTTTTGTTTTTGTTTTTTGTGTTTTTTTTTTCAGGGAGGTTATTACATGGTATTGTTTTCAAGCCAAAAGACATCCTTCTATAATTTTGGTATTTTCCATGATCAAATTTTCTCACCTTCCCAAACACAGACACAAACATTTACCTTCATTTCAGATTTCTGGAAGATGGTTTTGCTAGATAGGCTGGCCCTGAGCTCACTATGTAACCCAGACAAACCTCAAACTCAGCAATCTTCCTGCCTTTCCCTCCCAAATGCTAGGATTACAGGCATGAGCCACCACACCCAACCCAACATTGTGGTGTGTGATACTGATTGCTAGTGGGTGTGAGTCATCACACCGGTGTTGTTGTATCTGGTTGTCAGGGATGGAACCAAGGATCTTGTGTTTGCTAGGCAGACGCTGGAACCACTTAGCTAAATCTCCCACCCTAGATGATTTTTTTTAAGGTTTTTATTTCACGTGTCTTCAGATTTGCCCCGTTGGGGAACTTAATTGATGATCTTCTGTCTAGCCATCAGGGACCGCTCTTCTGACCAGTCCCGACCTAACAGTAACCCAGGCATAAGCTCCATATTCCAGGCCCCTTCCAGAAGGCTCAGGATGCCCTAAGGGTCCTGGGGGCCACGTAGATCTAAATCATAACACAACACATTCACAACAGGCCTATCATTTGTGTATCTCACTGTGGGTGGCTCCCACATTTAAATTGGATCTTTCCAGTTGGCTTGAACCATAGGTGGTGTGTGCATGACTGTCCCATCATTCTGGTGTGAAGCTCATTAAATGGACTGAGAAAAGATCCATTAGTGTATGAATGACTTGTGAAAAACATACGTGTATATTGATCAAAGGGAAACCTAGAAACATAAATCCTGATCTTGTTTGTGATCTAACAAACTAGTCATCATCTTAAGGACATTAAACTGGTATAAAAATGGCAATATAACTTATTCGTGGTACAGTAGTTGCAAGTACATATTATACACACCAGCAGTGGGATACTAGTAAGACTTCCATGTTAAAATTTAGATAATTATTTATAAACGATTAACCTGTGAAAAATTGCCACAGGTGCAAATTACTTGAAAAAAACGTTTCCCTCATACAAGCCTATTGAGGAGTGGCAAGAATGCACACAAACTGCATGTTATTGAAAACTACTTGAAATAATGGTGCCTCTGTGACCTGAAAACAGCCAAGTCCACTGTTTTGTGCACTCTGCACAAATCAGCCACCTTTATGTATGTTTTAAAGAAGGTCATGAGTATAAATTTAATCGTTTATTATAATTTTAATTGATGAGTAGTATTAGTATTGGGGCAATAATTATTCAAATTCAAGCAATAACTAGATCCACCCCAAATGTAGGCTATTGGTAAAAAGACTGATGCATGTGATGAGATTCATTTGGATCACTGGTGGGTGGTCCAAGGCAGCGGGAAGTTGTTAGTGGGGTTTCTTGTGCACCATAAATGGCTGCTTTTCTTACTGTCTTCAAGATATCCCCTCCATATTTTATCGTTTTACCTAATGTTACCTTTTAAGAACTTACTGATTTTGGATCAGTGGTTTTTATTAAATTTGGGATTTTAGGCCTTATTTCTTCATACATAATGTATTTCTTTTTCAGTGTTGGGGAATGGGTCCTGGGCCTTTGGCATGCTAGGCAAGCACCCTAGCACTGAGCTATACCCCACCCTTAAGACTCTCTTCTTCCTTCTAGCATTTCTATTATGTGTAGTTTGGTTATTTTTCACTTTGCCTTTCTCCTGTTTTTTGGGTAGCTTCACGTGTACAAATTCCTACAATTGCTGATTCTTTCTACTGCAAGCTGCTGTCTGTTGCTGAGCTCCTGAATTTTTCACTGCAGTTGTATTTTTGAACTCTGGCATCTCCATTGGCTCTTTGAAGGTATTTTATTTTCACCATACCTTCTTTTTACCTCCAGTGTAATTCGCTTATTCTTGAACACATTTTTCATGGCACTTTGCTGTGAACCCATCCCTTCCCAAGCCCTGGTTCACTTTAGCTACTTGGCTGGACGATTAAGTGCATGAAACAGGAGCCTGATGACCCTCTACAGGAGAGTCACCCAGAGTCCTCCAGACAGCAGGGACCACCTTCCATACTTACCTACTGAGGCTCTGGCTGCCTCTTCTGTGATAACACCCTGCTGTGAGCATCCACTTCTCACTAGCTGATCTAATTTTTTTTTTTTTTTTTTTTTTTTAGACAGGGTCTCGCTTTGTAGCTCAAACTGGCCCTGAACTCACTATGTAGCCCAGGCAAACCTGGAACTCAGCAATCCTCCTGCCTCTGCCTCCGGAGTGCTGGGATTATAGGTGTGAGCCACTATGCCTGGCTAGTTTTCTTCTGGATGAAGTGTTAGTGCCCTTGCTCCAGAGATGGAGTGGGCAAGGCAGTTCACTCTCCCTGGGATGGTGCCTGTCTACCCACTGAGGAGTAGGTGGGGCGAGTCTGTGTTCCCAGTGCTGCTACTTGCTGGGAAAAGAGCTCTTGTGCCCTGGAGCTGGGGAGTGAAGGCAGGTGGAACAGGGTCACAGCTCCAAAGCCACACACAATTTTAATAATATTTAGTTTTTGCTGTAGTATGGGAGATTGTCTTGCACATGACAAGCGAGTGTCCTACTACTGAGCTATTGGCCAGCCCTGAGCTTTACTTGAATAAACGTCTCCTGTATGCTCTTGTCAATGAGAAATATGAAAATGTACACCCCAGCCTGTTAGACGTCTGATATGCTCAGTTCATGTCCCTTAAAACACCAAAGAAGGAATTCTACAACAATGGAGATTTAAGAGCAGGAAAATATTTGAGGATAGCTCTTGAGGGTCAGAGGGGTCCTGAGTGGGTAGCCAGGGATTCCCCCTTTACAGAGGTTTTATAGAACAAAACCATGTGGGGACATGGGTTACAGCCATGATTAACTGATAAGGTTACATACACATATGGTCATTAGGTAATAGTGGTCCAAGGAAGAACAAGTAACATAGCAAGTACACGTGGGAAGGTTAAAGGTCTGGGTCTCAGTCGCCCCCGTGGTGACTGATATCTGTCTTGACTTCATTAGGCCCAGGGTGTATCTGAGGAAGCACGCAGGCCTGGTCATTTTGTCTTTATTTTGAGGCCTGGTTTCTGGCCGTGGCTCTGATGTTTTGCCTTTGTACTGACTTTCTTCAGGACTAGCCCTGTCTGTCTGCCTGTAGAATTTCTACTTGACTTAGCTGTCTATAAGATGATGACACTTTCCACAGACTTACACTTTAAAAATAAGACAATTTTTACCACTTACGGCTGTTTTATTGAGTCAGTGGATTTCCTCATGCTGCCATTCCAAGTATTTCCTGATTTCTTTTAAATACCCGTCTTAAAAGATAAGCCACAAGGACCCATTAAATAAGGCAGTATATTCACAACCTGAAATAGCTTCTGCTGCACCAGTTGATTCAACATGAACATGTAGCATCCAGGATATGTAGTTCTTTAATAGTCACTTAAATAAGTTCCACAAGTGAAGTGCTTATAATCAGTGTTCATTTTCAAGTGCAGTGTGCCATACCAGTAAATGTTACTGGGCAGGTTATGGAAACAGCACTGAGTAAGAATTAGTCCTGGAATAGTTTGTGAATTTCTATTTCTAGCTCAGCAGATAAAAAACACAATTGTGAATGGTATAAAGATGTAAGAAGCATACTGTGAAAAGACCAATCTCAACAACAGAATCCGGGCCCTTTGCAAGTAATTTAAGAATTCGGAAGTTTTCCTCAACTTGAACTTCAGGGCCACACAGAAAATGGTGAAGAGGCCCTCCAATGGTGTGGAACTGTATAAAAATCCAGGATATGAACATTAGATGATCAATGTATTAAAACCATAGAATTTTAAAAACACATTAAATCTGAAGTAAACAGAAATAAACCGTCAATTTACAAAGAACTGTAATTGAGTTCTAATCATCATCAGAGTCTGAGTCGTATTTCTTTCCTCGGATCGTTTTCTTTTCCAGCTTTGTGAAGTTTGTCCCAAATTTCTTCTGGCTCTGAAATGGTGGCTCCATTAAATTTCCACTAAAAATAAAATAAAAAGAAAAAGAAAAAGAAAAAATTTGAAACGCATTTAATATGTTTGGTACCCTAGACTGCACAGAACTATCTTCCTTACTGTAACAAAGAACACAAAAAATATAGCCAAATTTTTTTGCTTTTTTTAAAGTATTTTGAGGCAGGGTCTTGCTGTATAGTTCAGACTGGCCCTGAATTCATTATGTAACCCAGGCAAGCCTCAAACTCCTCCTGCCTCTGCCTCTAGAGTGCTGGGATGATAGGTGTGAGCCACCACATCTGGCACTGTGGTTGTAGTACTAGGGTCAATTTGGGACCTTGTAATTGCCACGCAGACACTGGAACCACTAAGCTAAATCCCCAGCCCAGGAAATTTTGCTGAAAATACCTCTGGCCGATGAAGAAATATAACAGTCACATTAATAGGTGACAATTTTACATCTTCTTTTGAATAATTAATGTTTTAGATCAATGCTTCCTCTTTTACCATTTATAGGCTGTCAACACAATTTCTCACCAAAACCAAACAAAGAAAAAATAAACAAAGCACAGAAAAAAATGTATTGTAATTAGTTCGAGGTGTGCTGAGCCTCTGTCAGACATGGTTTTACTTTGAGAGAATGACAGATGCTAAAACTATTTTTTTTTTTTTGTGGTACTGGGGATTGAACTCGGGCTCTTGTGTGTCCAAGGTTGGTGCAGTACCACTTGAACTAAATCCCCAGCCCTCTGCCACTCTGTTCTTGGTAGCCTGCTATGACTGCTTTGGTCCTGTTTTAATTTTTTTCAGAGCATACTGGTTAAACAGATTTTTTTTTTTCTTTGAGACAGTGTCTATGTAGTTCAGTGGTCTTGAACTTACTATTTTGGGTTTTTTTTTTTTTAGTGCCAAGGATTGAACTTGTGACCTTACCTGTGTGAGGGAGATGCCAAAAACACTGAGCTAAATCCCTGGCCCCAAAATAGGGTTCAGAGTTATTTACCAGTGTATCTTTTTTTTTTTAAATTGGGGATTTAACTTGGGACTTTGTGCTTATGAGGCAGGCACTGGAATCACTGAGCTAAATCTCCAGCCCTCTTGAACTTACTATGCAGCTCAGGGTGGTCATGAACTCATGGTCATACTCCTGCCTCAACTTCTGTGGTACTGGGATTATAAGCGTGTGCCACTACAACTGGCTTAATTACACAGATTTATGGGATTCATTTTGGCCAATTCATACATGTATATAACATACTTTAATAATTTTCAACCCAGTATTTTCCTGTTTAGTATTTTTAAACACTTAGATGTCTACAGACATTAGCAGAATTCTTGGAATTCATTAACCTGGAGTTGACATGAAAACTTTTTTCTTTATTTTTTAAAAATTCTTTTCAATGGCACTTGAGAAATAAATGAAATGAGAAAATTTCTTTTTTCAAAAATATCTGGAGCCAGGCGTGGTAGCTCATGCCTATAATCCCAGCACTTGGGAGGCAGGGGCAGGAGGATTGCTGAGTTCGAGGCTTGCCTGGGCTACATACATAGTGAGCTCAGGGCCAGCCTGAACTACAAAGTAAGACCCTGTCTCAAAAAAAAAAAAGTCTGGAAAGTTATACTTGGCACTCACATCTTGGTTTTGAACTATAATTTGCTACTGGAAGGTGGAACGGTTCCTTGGAGAGACAGCTAATTCTAGGGCAGCACAAGGTGAGCTCCCTCAAACAGTCTGCTTGGGCAGGAAAGAAGTGCTCACAGGGTGACAGGCTCATGTTAAAGGGCAGAGCTCACTAAGGAAGGGCTCTTCCTGGCCAGCTCTGTAGCTGTCTGAACTTCACAAAGGCAACACACTACATATATAAGTAAAATAACAAACACCCTATACCCATATCACTAAAAAGAAGTGTAACTGCACATAAGACACAGAAAATATCAGTCTTGGAAACCAAAACAAAACAAAAAGGTAAGGGGGGGGACAAATTATTGCTGGTTAATAGGTGCTGAAGACATGTAATATTATGAGACAAAACTTTTGGTATGGAGAAGATTATTGGTACAAAGGGCATTAATGGGATGATGGTGACATCTGAAGATCTACGAATGATAAAATTTCTATTTTAATAATTTCCTGTGGTTCCCAGTCAAAAGAGATTCCAAGGGGCTGGGAAGTAGAAGAGAAAAAAGATGAATTTTCTACTAACACAAAGGTACTATGACTAGAAAGATAACTGCACAATTTCACTTGTTATTTTTCAAATCAAGAAAGGCTGAGGCAAGAGGATCGCAAATTCAAACCCAGCCTAGGCAACTTAGTGAGACTTTGGCTCTAGACAACAATAAAAAGGGGTGGGGATGGAGCTCAGTGCAAAGGGTTCAATCCCTAGTGAAAACAAAACAAAATAGGCACAGAATACAAGATGGCAGAGATGATTTGTTTGTTTGTTTATGGAGATGAGTTCTCACTATGTACTTAAGACTGGCTTGCACAGCCTAGTCTGGCCTTGAACTCGTGATGATTCTTCTGCTTCTGCCTCCCAAGTGCTGAGATGACAGACAGAGATGATTGAGAAATAAAGGTTGAATTACAGATTGTTTTCCCACTGAGTCTATTTGCCACAGTAAGTAAAGGTAAGCCTTTTTGTGTTTCTTTTTGTGAGAACTAATATTTTAAAATATAAACTTGAGGGCTTGGGGTATTAGCTCAGTGGTAAAAGTTTCCTGGCACATGTGAGGGCCTGGCTCAGATTTCCAGCACCAAACAAACAAAAATATAACCTTCTTTAGTGTTTTTGTTTGTTGAGACAGGGTCTTGCTTTGTAGTTCAGGCTGGCCCTGAGCTCACTATTAGCCCAGGCAAGCCTGGAACTCAGCAATCTTCCTGCCTCTGCCTCCCAAGTGCTGGGATGGGATTACAGGTGTGAGCCACCATGCCTGGATTTTTAGTGTGTTTTTAATTTTGTCAAACAGAATCACTTAAGTTGGCATCAAATTGTGGAAGTGGGCTGCAGAAGGCAGGGATGTAGCTCAGCGGCTCAAGTGCCTGCCTTCTAAGCGCAAGGTCCTGAGTTTGATCCCAGGCACAAAAAAAAGAAAGAAAGAAGAAGTGAGCTGGGGTAGCTTGGTGGCAGGGTGTTTAGGCACACCAGGGTGTGTCCAATCCTGGGTTTGACCCCAGCACCAGGGCAAAATAATGCTGGGCAGATTCTGCTGAGTGTCATTTCGGGTTACTATGGAACTGATTTCAATAACATCTTTTAAATTGAAAAACTTTAGGCCAGTATACTCCAAGAGTCAGTTTTATCTGTAAATCTAATTTTGTTATAAGATTACCTTAATGTATTATCTCAACCACAGATTTCTTGAATCTTTTTTTTTTTTTTGGTGGTGGTACTGGGGATAGATCTCAGGCCCTTGTGCTTACAAGGTAGGTGCAGTACCAGTGAGCTAAATCCCTGGCCCTAATTTCCTGAATCTTAAGATTCAAAGAATCAAGTAGGTCAGGCATGGTAGTGCATCCCTATAGTCCCAGCACTTGGAAGGCTGAGGCAAGAAGATTGCCATGAGTTTGAAGCCAGCATGGGCTCCAAAGTGAGTTTAAGGCCAGCATGGATTACATAGTGAGATGCTGTCTTAAAAAAAAAATCAAGTAGACATGAGTATAAAGATACATGCTTCAGCTGAAGGTTACCTGTAATTGACGATGTCCGCACAGCCCAACCTCCACTCTAAAGTTTCTGTGGTAAAGTCATCTGTATTGCCCAGGTCGGAGAATCCGACTACATAATCTTGTGTTTTCCCATCTTTCACGAGGGCTAGTGTGGGGATGACTTTGATACGCAGTCTCTCACACAGGAAGGGTGCTTTTTCCACATTCAGCTTCAAAAACTTGGTCTCAAGATGCTTCTTGGACAGGATCACTAAATGTCTGTCCAGTATTTTACATCTGTAGTAACAACACACATGAGCAACAAACCAAAGCAACAGATTTCATTAAAAAGAAATGTTTGAGCTGTGTGTGGTAGCTCATGCCTGTAATCCAAGTACTCAGGAGGCAAAGGCAGGAGGATTGCTGTGAGTTCGAGGCCAGACTGGGCTACATAGTGGGCTCAGGGCCAGCCTGAACTACAAAGTGAGACCTTGTCTCAAAAACCTTAAAAAAAAAAAAAGAAATTTTTTTGTTTGTGGTTTTTGAGACAGGGTTTCACTGAGTAGCCAAGCCTAGCCTCAAACTTATGGTGCTCTTCCTGCTTCAGCATCCTGAGTGCTGGGATAACAAACATACACTACCATGTATGACATAAAAACAAATGTCTTTTCCAGATCATTAGTAATATAAGAGGCATAAAGACTCTAGCATTCCAGAAAGTCACATCTGCTCTAATGACTTTAAAACAAAATACCAAAATATCAAACATAGGCTTTAAGTCCTAAAGGGGTTCCGAAGTTGTCTTTCTCACAGTAAGAGCAAAATATTTGGATTTTGTTTCTTAGGCTGGGGATTTAGCTCAGTGGTGCCACACCTGCCTCACAAGCCCAAGGTCCTGAGTTTGATCTCTGACACACACACACACACACACACACACACACACACACACACACACACACACACAAAATATGATTTTGTTTCTCTTCAGTTTGTTTCCTGCAATTTCAACCAGGAAAGCTTGAAGAGGGACAAATTAAACCTGACAGAACTTAGAAGAGACTTTTGAAACCCAGAAATGCACATGTGGTTTCTTACTCAGAAACTGAGACCCACCCATGTCCCTGGGAGAGACGTCCTCTGACTATGCACCTCTGTCAGTGAGGATACACTTTATGCTTACAGATTATTAAATGTCTTAGATAAATACACTCATTATAGTTTGAAAGTCAAGGAAAGAATTCGTAGAGCAAGGCCCTGACTCAAAAACCACAAAAGGAACCGCAGGGGTGACCAACCCCAAACCAACTCTGAGAGTTGCCCCTGCCATTCCCAACAGCATGGCTTTATTATCCTGGGAGGAAAAAATGCACACACAATTTGTTCTGGTAAGAATTTTGGGTGTATGTTTCTAAGATGTTCTCAGAATTAACAAGAAAATAATTCTCAAACACAAGCAATTTATAAAGGAATATTATTTTCTTTCAATAATATTATTTGTTTGCATGTTACTGGCCTTTCAGCTTCTGCTGTTTCACGTGCTGACCAGAACATTAGAAAGCAAGATAGTACCATGTTCCTTTTAGTTTTATCAACCACTTAACAGTTTAACCCTGTGTCACTTAAGCAGGTATGATTTCAGTCTATCTTGTTTGCATGAGATACATGTGTGTATCTCTTTATTTTATAAATGTCAACTGTTCTTTGCATATGTTTTATTCTGAACTTTTTTTTTTTAGAGAGGGTCTTGCTTTGTAGTTCAGGCTGGCTCTGAGCTCACTATGTAGCCCAGGCAAACCTTGAACTCAGCAATCCTTCTGCCTCCTGGATGCTGGGATTATAGGTGTGCGCAAACACACGCTGCACTGTAGTATGGGGTACTGATGGCTGGTGAGGGTGAGTCATCATGCCTGGTATTGTTGTATGTGGTTACCAGGGATCAAACCAGGGACTCTGTGTTTGCTAGGCAGGCACAGGAGCCACTGAGTTAAATCTCCGGACCTACACTTTTTATACATATTACACCACTCACAGGAAAAAAGGAGAGGCCAACAGGACAGTGTAAAGTGTGATGTTCAAAGACAATAATGCAAAAAGAATTTGGAAAGAGAATATATACTAATGTCCAGATTGCAACATTGCCTTGTGTCACCATACAAAGAACAATTATTGAATAAATTTGATAAAATTGTCATTTTAATATTTCCTGTTATGCTAGTAAAAATATGCAAATTTTGGTCATCCTCTATTTAAGTTATTGAACTGGTAGTGGTTAAATGTCTCTATTAAGCCTATATATCTGTATGCAAACATCTTAGAGTGGAACACAGTTACCTGAACGTGGAGTCTCTGTAGAAATGGCAAACCACTTTTTTACTCTCCTTGACTTCTTGAAAAAAGTCTCTCTCACTAGGGATTTCTCTGTATTCCCCATGTCCTTTTGAAAGCCACTCCTAATTTGTACAGAAGTAAAATATTACACAGGTGATATACTTCATTCAGCAACACTGTGTCACAATTATATTATTTTGCAATCAAGTCAATTTTATCTTGCTCAAAAACTTATTCTTTTTACCAGTTTACTTTCCCTTTTTTTTTCCTCCTGAGACTGGTTCTCACTATGTAGTTCACGGTGGCCTTGAATGCACTATGTAGCTCAGGCTGGCTTCAACAGAGATCCTCCTGCCTCAGCTTCCCAAGTACTGGGATTACAGGTGTGCACCACCATACCCAGCTATTTTGTGCATATGTGAGTGGGCATGGGGTGGGGTGTGTGTGTATCTGTGTACTCTTTACTACAATCAGAAGTGTATGAGTCAAGTTATTAGAAAGCTTTTTCTTCTTTTTTGTGGTGCTGGCAATTGAACCCCAGGCCTTGTGCAGGGCTGGTAAACATTCTACTATTGAGCTGCATCCCAGCCCTGCAAAGGTTTCAAAAATAATGTTCTTTCCACAGCAAAAACCAAATGAACAAAAACCAGTGGGTCTTAAGGACAGAGATGAATTACTGCAGCTCATAGCCTAGGGACTCTGTGTGTTCCCGAGACTACAGTACCAAGGGCCATATCCAGAGAAGAAAAAGCAGCCTGCTCACATGGGGTCAGAGACCATGAGGAGCTCACGACTCATCCAGCCTATACAGGGAGCCCCCAGAACCCAGGCTGCCAGACCTTCTTAACTTTCCCTCAGGAAAGGATGCTTAACACTCAACCGGAAGCTCAATCTGCTCCTCGACCAGTGCCCTTATCAGAAATGAGCCCAGAACTCGCAGGCAGAAGGCGCAGGTTTCAGCACTGACTCTGCCACTTCCTGGACTAAGCATTCTAATGCTTTTATTGGGCTTTAATTCCTCGACTTCTCAGTGGATACCATAAAGCAACTAACTCATGGGTTGTTGTGAAAATGAAAGGTTGATCCACAAAGGAATGCCTGAAACAAGCCCCGCCCCCACACTGCGCACTCCACTGCACCATGCCCACAACATTGGTATGCAGATACCCGCTTAGGCTCTCACACGCCAGCCCTTCACATATCACATCTCCTGCCCTAATTTTTTTTTTTTTGAGACAGGGTCTCCCTTTGTAGCTCAGGCTGGCCCTGAGCTCAAGGGTCTCCTTTTGTAGCCTAGGCAACCCTTGAACTCACAGCAATCCTCCTGCCTCTGCCTCCCGAGTACTGGGACTACAGGCATGAACCACCACGCCCAACTAAACTTTTTTTTTTTTTTTGAGACAGGGTCTCGCTTGTAGTTTAGGCTGGCTCTGAGTTCACTATGTAGTCCAGGCAAGCCTCAACTCAGCAATCCTCCTGTCTCTGCCTCCCGAGTGCTGGGATTACAGGCGTGAGCTACCACGCCCAGCCAACTAAACTTTTTTATTTTTAATGGTGGTGGGGTTTGATCCTAGGGCCTTGAAGATGCCAGGCCAAAACTCTACCACTGAGTACATCTCAGAGTTCGTGGATAGATTTTTTTTTTTGAGACAGGGTCTCGCTTTGTAGTTCAGGTTGGCCCTGAGCTCACTATGTAGGTCAGGCAAGCCTCAAACTCAGCAATCCTCCTGCTTCTGCCTCCCAAGTGCTGGGATTACAGGCTTGAGCCACCAAGCCTGGCATTGTAGTATGGGGTATTGAAGGCTGGTGGGGGTGAGTCACCATGCCCAGTATTGTTGTATGTGGTTACTGGGATCGAAACAGGGACCTTGTGCTTGTTAGGCAGGCGCAAGAACCACTGAGGTAAATCTCTGGCCCCGTGGATAGATTTTTACCAACAACAGTTACTTGAACTCAGAAAATTCTAGAATGGAGGAGCCAAACGTAAGACTACGGGACACGCATATATAAGTTGTCAGGAGCATACTGTTATAGCATCTCAGAAAGCAGGGCAGAGAGGTTACTTGTTTCAGTTGTTGAGCTTTCTTTAGGGCCTCCATTCTCTTTTCTTTCAGCCGTTCCAGTTCGTCCTCATCCATCTGATCCAGTTTCTGAATTTCAGAATCCAAATGCTCCTCTACTAGCTTGGTGGACTGCAGCAGCTGTTTTTCCAAGACTTTTGAAAACATATCGACAGATGCATCTGCTTCCATTCTTCTGTTTGTGCTGGGGTGGGTTACAAAACTGGAACAATAAGAAGCAACTTTTTTCCTGTTATGTGAACTCTACAGAACATTCTGCCAACAGCCAAGTATTTGATGTTAGGCTTATGAATATTTAAAAGCTCCTAAATTTCATTTTCAGTAAGTTATATTCACACCAAAATTTCAGAAAAGTTAAACCTCATGTTTTAGTCATAACCAACTGGAGGAACCAGAGTTGGTGGTAAAGTACTGCACGGATGGGGCCGTTAATTCATGTCTCACGGTTAGGTGGCTCTGAAGCACTATGGGCACATGCATAGTCACCCCATTATGAGGCATGGGACAGCCCCATCAGGTAGTACAGTCCCAATGGGGCAGTCATGCACAAAGTACCTCTGGTGATTCAAGCCAGGGAACATGTTAAGTAATGGGAACTTTTTTCTTATCAAATCTAATTGAGGACTAAAATGTAACTACTTAGAGCAATTTTCAGGTCTTCTGATTTTGTTCGTTTACAATACTAAGGGCAAATTAAATCTTTAAGGCTATCACCAGACCAGAGAATGTGTGTGGTTGTACCTAGTGCTATGCACTGATAACCAGTGTTTTTACCAAAGGAGAAGGAAGCACAGCAGAAATGACTACAACAGGCTGACCTAATTACTGGGGCTTTACAAGTACAAATGCAGGTCAAAATATGACAACACTGAAGTGAACAAAAGAGGTCTTTCCTGTGGTCACTGCCCTAAGGCATCTGCCCACTCCAGTCTATCACCTAACAAAATCTATAGGGCTGCAAAAATTGACACTGGTTCCTTCCTTCCTTTCTTGTTTTTTCAGTGTCTCACTTTGTAGTTCAGGCTGGCCCTGAACTCACTACATAGCCCAGGCAAGCTTCAAACTCAGCAATCCTCCTGCCTCTGCTTCCTGAGTGCTGGGATTACAGGCGTGAGCCACCATGCCTGGCATTGTGGTATGGGGTACTGACTGTTGGTGGGTGTGAGTCACCATGCCTGGTAATATTGTATATGGTTAGTGGGGATCAAAGCAGGGACCCTGTGCTTGCTAGGTAGATGCCGGAATAACTGAGCTAAATCTCTGGCCCTTCAATTGCATATTTTTAAATAAATTGAGTATTTACTGGCACTAGAAGCAATTTTATGTGTCCCTCAATTATTATTACAGAAATGATTTATAAATGGAAGATGTTGCATCTCAATAAAATATGATAGTTTTGTAAATACTACTAGAGCACCTTGAAAACCAGAATGAACTGTGTACTGATTCCGATTCCAACTCTGAACCCGAACAGACCTTTTATAAATGACATAAAGAGAAATATTCGTCTTGCAGACTTCACTCCTGATTCCATTTTCTTTACATTAAAAGCAGGTGAAAACATAAGTGATTTCATCCTTTTAGCCCCAGAACTAGCAGTGCTAAGAACACAGAAGGTGTTCCAAACTTAATATTTAATATGAATGAATGTACAAGGAGCAATCACTAGATATGGTGTTTAAATTTTAAAAATCTATTTCAGTAAAAGACACATTGTCAAGAATGAGGGAGTGACTTAAAATGAAAGCAGGAGCCAATGTGGTGGCACACAACCATAACCCTACTGTAATCCCAGCACTGCTTCAGAAAAATTAAAGAATAAAAGTGGGTAAATGTGTTTGAAGCAAACGAGAGAGTTTTCATGGCAATCTCATGGGAATTCATGGCAATGCGTCTTTTACTGTGAGACATTTAAAATGTGTATATTCACCATATTTAAAAATCACATTTGTTTAGTTTCTGTTCAAATTAAAAACTGCAAACATTATGAGTTTAAAAAGCCAAACTGTAAGTTCATCATCAACACTATGCAATTGAAAAGAAGCTCTATTCCAAATGTAGCAAAAGATTTCCATATTCTTTACCCACCAAGAAAAACGTCAGTATGACCGTGACCCTGGGGTTGGGAGCGGGGTGGGACTAGGTGAAAAACGTCAGAACCTGCTCGAAAAGAACCACAGATGTTCATCCCTCGAGTACTAGAGGATAAACCTAGAATTTCATTGAGACAACTGGGAAAATAAGCGATCAGTAAACACGGCACGCGGGATGGCCTAAGGGGATGGTGTCTTGATCCCGGTAACTTTTCATTCCTGAACCCACAGCTTCTGATTCTTTTTTACAGATCAAACTCAAGGATGGAAGAGACCACTGTATCCTCAAATTCCTTGATCATTTCTAGATTCACCCCCAAACACCCGACCAAGTAAGCAATGGGCCACGTCCTTAAATGCTCCCCTGGCATCTTCCTAAAGGTATCCTCGCCTACCCAGGCCCCCGGGACAGATGAGGGCAGTTCCGGAGCCCCAACTTCAAGGCCTCCTGCGGCGCATGCGCGACAGCCTCGGCCGGGGCACAGTCAACGTCGTCGGGCCGCTCCCCTCCCCCGACCCAGCGTGATGTAGAGCGGCTATGGGCCCATCAGTATCGGGACACGGTAGCCACAGATGTCACACCACCCACTCCCTCACCTGAGCTCTCCGCAACGCCTGGCAAACGAAAAAGGTGCAGCACCAGAAAACTGTCTTCAGGCTCGCAGCAGCTGCCGGCGGTTGCTACTCTGCAGTCACCCCCGCCTCCTTATTGGCTCCAGTCCTCTCGCGACACAACGTGCGACGCGAGAGGAAACTGGGGCCGTGTGCCAAGTGCTAGTGCGCTGGCGCGTCTCCCAGTCCTCCGGAACTAGAGCTTTCAGGTTCTTTGTTTCTTCCCGGTACATCAATCCGGTAGGATCCGGAACAAAGTATGTTGGGAGTTGTAGTTTCTTCGTGCCCGGATGGACATTGTTCGACTTTTTAGACACTGTTCATGACTCATAATGTTACATCAGAAACGCGATAGCAAGGATCTTGCCCAGGGTGACTTCTGAACTTCGATAACGTGTACGGAAAATTTCTCCTTTTTCTAAATTTGAGGTGTAATTTATACAGCAGAAAATAGTTAATTTTCCTAATACAGACTTGCCTCATCTAACGACCTACCTGTTTAGTGCCTGGTCTTATGACCTGTGGCATTTTTTTCTTTTTTCTTTTTTGGTACAATTCTGTAAATCTTGTATATAAAGCCTCGTTGTCTTTTTCTGTACAGTACATCTTGTTGGTACAGCACTGTAATTCTTACTGATGGTATTGTACAGTACTATAATTTTATGTGCTATTATATATTGCAGTACTCGAGTAAGCGTAATACAAATAAAAGCAAAATCATCAAATTGGAGTTGGTTTTGACCTTTTCTTTCTGAATATTGTACTTTAATGTATATACGATTCTTTATTTGACGACCAGTTCATTTGGTCGTAGGGCAAGTCTCGGTCATTAAACGAGAAGCCTCTATTCTAAATGCAGAACCAGAACACGTTCCCCAGCCCAGGAGCTTCCTTCCTGGCTTCTCTAACACGTGAATTTTATGACTTTGCCCTTTCTTTGACTATGAATATTAAGCCCTATGCTAGAAAGTGGATGGAAATGGGCTCGTTAGGTGTTTCCTTCGTGACCGTTCACAGTTTATACCCTCTGGATGTCCCTGAGAGAGGCGTCCAGTATTCTCTTGGGTTCATCTTCTGGGACCTAAAGGGTTCATCACTGGTTCATGGTGGTTCTTTACTGAGCTTGATGCAGCTGAAAACCTAATGGTCTACGGTACGTAAGTCTTCTTCCCACTTCTGAGCAGAATGCCAATCTCCGAAGCCCTCATTCAACGTGGGCAGTGTGTGAAGCGAAGTATGAACAGCCCCCCTTTGTCCCCCTCTGCGTTCTAGAATCTCCTAACCAGCGGGCGTCGGGGCGCTGCGGGCGCCTGCGGCCAGGGGGCGCACGGGATTCGGCGGGCCAGAGTGTATACCGGAGACGCTCTACTCCGAGAGCAGTTCTCTATGCGCCGCGTCCTGCGTCCCCACGCCGAGGCGGCGGGGCGATGCGCTTGCGCACTGACGGTTCACACCATATGTGCCCTGTCCCAGTGCGCGGGGTCTGTGGAGAGCCGGTTGCGAGAGGTGGCAGTGCGGAGGGACCGAGCTGAACGGAGCCCGAAGTCGGCTGGAGGACGGTGGCTCTGTGAGAGACCGAGTAGAGAGGCTACGGGTCGCGAGCGCCACTGACAAGCCATGGGGAAGAAACAGAAAAACAAGAGCGAAGACAGGTAGGCAGTGGTTGCGTCCGTACGGTAGCGGCCGCCGCGGCTCCGGGAGCTCGGGCTCTGCAAGCGCGGGGCAGGACCCGACCGAGACTCGCGACCACCCTCTTGGGCGCTGGGCCCGGTCCTGGAGTAGGTAGCGCGGCTCCGGGACCTCGGGGCCCCGCGGGCGGGCGGGCGCGGAGGGCCTGGTGGCGGGCGAGCCGTGCCAGCCGGGTCGGTCCACGGCCGTCCGCTCCGGGTCTTTGGAGACGGTACCGGGCCAGGACCCGCGCGGGGACTGGCGATAGTGGCTGCCCGCACCAGGGCGCCTTGGCTTGCGGGCCTGAGCGAGTGGGAGTTGATGTTTTTGTACTCTTGATGGGCGGGGGTCGGGAAGAATTCTTTTATGCCTTTGTACCTGTGAGTACTTGAGGAAGAGCGGACTTCTGTTCTGCCCTGCTTAGGATCTTGGAATTACAGGGAGGTGTGTAGCATCTCGCTCCCTCTTCACTTAAACCTGTTTGGACACTTTTCACATTATTGAAGTGCTGGTTGTCCGGACTCCATGCGTTTCACTCTCCTTCCGGCCTGTCTTTCGGTCATTTCTTTGCTCTCTAGCACCTCCCTTGAGAAAGGAGGAGGAGGTGAAGCAAACCAACCAGGGTCGCTGCTTTCAACCACTTGAAAAGCTTGTGGGGTGACTGTCAAGGGAGTATGTGGGTTACCGGGAGATTTTTTGGAATATTTCAGTGTATCACGTTCGATTGAGTTCTTTTTTCCTCTTCAGGGAAAGAGTTTTATTTCCTGGGAGTGAACAAGCATCTGTTACATTTCTACCTTTGTGCACTCTCCACCGAGCTTAGTGTTAGGGGAAGAGTGAGGTAAATTTAAAATAAAATCTTGGCTTGTTCATCATCTTAACTCAAAACGTAAATGGTTTTGAATTTAAATACGATTAATTGTAAGTTGGAATTCTAGATTGTTTCATTTAGCAGTTACCTCTCCAGTGGAATTAAAAGTCGACAGTGATGCTTGTATTCCTCCTTTTAGTCAATTGAAGGAACTTAATTCGTTCAGGGAATGGAAATTAGTAACCAAACCAGATGAATAAGAAAAAGCAGAATTTTGGGTGGGTTAATGAAATAAAAAGCTGTATTTTTGACAGGACATTTTTGATGCATAGGATACATTTTTCTTTTTCTTCTTCTTCTTTTTTTTTTTTGGTGGCACCAGGGATCGAACTCAGGCAATAGGATACATTTTTCGCTTCAGAGCCTGTCAGTATTGCAAAAAAATAGAGAAATGAACACAGCCTCATTTATCAGGTACTTTTCTTCAACTATTGGTAGCACATGACCAACCCAGTTTCACCCACCTGTTGAATATTCTGAATTATACTCCTCTGGCTTTTAATCCATAAATTTACCAGGTGAATCTGAAGGATTAACAGTTGGGGGAGAGGACCCCCCCTGCAGAGACCAACTGTTTGCCATATGTAAAAAATAGAGAAATGAGCAGAGCCTCATTTAACAGGTACTTGTCTTCAACTATTGGTAGCACATGACCAACCCAGTTTCACCCAACTATTGAATATTCTGAAGTACATCTCTGGCTTTTAATCCATGAATTCAGCAGGTGAATCTGAAGGATTAACAGTTGGGGAAGTGCACCGCAGAAGCATAAAATACAATCAATGCTATTCTCGAGCTTAAAGAATTGTAATTTTGTACTCTAATCAGTTTTCTAATTTCCTTGATTGTCTTATTTCTAAAAATTCTTTTTCAATTTATTTGTTAGGAATTATACAAGTTCAGGGGGATTATATTCTGTTTGCATGTTTTACTTTTCAGGCTCTTTTGCAGTGATAAAGAGCTCTTGGGGATGGTGAGATTTATTCTTGTGTGTGTATTTTTAGTGAGAAATGATTGTCTTGTTGTTTTTGAGACAGGGTCTCACTTTTTTCAGCCTGGCTCTGAACTTACTGTGTAGCCCAGGCTAGCTTCAAACTCACAGCAGTGATTGTCTTATTGATTTATGTAAGGTTTTCACACATGGTGTAAACTGCAGACATTAGAGCTTGTTGTGACATGATTGATTCTGTGTACAAAGAAAAATTATAGAGAGTCTCCTTTTCCTTCAGCTAATCTTGTCTCATTTTGAAGGGAAAGTAGATGCAGTGTAATTTTAAAACATTTATTTTCTCATATTGTTACATGTGTGTGTTGTTGCTTCACGGCTTCTTTGGTTGAGTAGCAGCCTTCCAGATTGTACTGAGCAATCCTGAGGTTTGTAGAAGACCCCTTTGGGCCAGAACTTCTTGGCTTTTTTACTGCACCCCACAGGAGACACTATGAGTGGGGGAAGGGTCGTCTCACAGCTCTGTGAATATGAATTTTTTTTATTGGATAGTTTATTAAGGATTTGAATATTTGTAAGAGGGACAGAAGTGCATGCTGGGAAGAAAGTCTTGGAGGAGAAAGTCCCACTTAGGATTAGCAAGTATTCTTTGTGTACATGAGTTATGTCTGGTCATACTGCTTTTTGGATTTTTTTTTTTTTGTCAAAGTTTTGTATGAAGATTGGTAGTTTCACCTTCAGAGGTCACAGCTGATCCAAGATATACAAACTCTTCTTCCATATTGTTAAGGGATAACATCTGATTGTCATCCTATCTCCCTACTGCTCCCTGGCTGTCCTAAGCCAAGCATGTTTCTGGCCAGTTGAAACTGGGTGAGAAATGAGCTTCTGTTTATTGGGTGTGGTGGCTCATGCCTGTAATCCCAGCACTCGGGAAGCAGGGGCAGGAGGATTGCTGAGTTTAAGGCTTTCCTGGGCTACATAGTGAGTTCAGGGTCAGCCTGAACACAAAGCAAGTCTGTGGCTGTGGCTGTACCACCCTGAACATGCCTGATTTTGTCTGAACTACGAAGTGAGACTCTGTCTCAAAAAAAAAAAAGTTAAAAAAAAGATAAGACATGAAACCAGTTTCTAGTTCTTGAAAAGAACATAAAATATTTGACCTTTTTTTTTTTTTTTTTGAGATAGGGTCTTACTGTGTTTGCATTTGCCCAGGCTGGCCTGGAACTCCTGGGCATCCTCCAGCTCAGCCTCCTAAATAGCTGGGATTCCAGGTGGTTGTTCCTGATTCTATTGGTCTGTCCCTAATACTGTGCTTAACCCTTCTTTTTTTTAGTCACTCGATGTTGATTTTTCAGTTAAATTTTATTTTTCAGTATAATGTTTCCAGTATAATTTTATTTGTATAGTAAACATTTTGTTGTATCAGTTATTGGGATTTTTAAAATAATTTTTAATCTGTTTTTTTTTTTTTTTTTTGAGACAGGGTCTCTCTTTGTAGTTCAGGCTGGCCCTGAGCTCACTATGTGGCCCAGGCAAGCCTCGAACTCAGCAGTCCTCCTGCCTCTGCCTCCCTAGTGCTGGGATGACAGGTGTGAGCCACATGCCCGGCAATAGTTTTTGAATTTTTAAGCTTTGTTTACAGGCCAAATTTTAGCATTCTATTTGAGCTTGTATAATGCTGAAAATAAGATTTCTGATACACTGTTTAGCAACTTTTCTTGCCTTTTATCAAGTTTATGGAAACTAGGTGAGAAAAAGGATAGAATTCATTTTCCATGGATGAAAAAAAAATAGAAGCAGTATTTCCCTTTGTCTTGTTACCTCTTCAGCCATCAGATTATATAATGTGACTTTATGGAATCTTGTATGTTCTAGTGATGTCTGTTTACACAGCACAGTGGATGATCTTTTGCTGATCTGTGCAGAGAAAAAACTATGCAGTCTCTGGCTTCTGCCATCAGTCACCAATTCTTTTTTCTTTCTTTCTTTTTTTTTTTTTTTTGTGGTACCAGTGTAGTCACCCGTTCTTCATTTGAGTCTTTAAGGATATATGTAAAGGTAGTCAGATTTTCAGGTTGAAAGGAGTCTGGCATATAACTTTACTAATGAGGTGAATATGACTTACCCCTGCCAAGCTTCCCAAACAAACCTCCTCCCAAAGGGAGAGGAAACCTCACTTAACATGAAGTGAGGGTATCACTCGGAGTTGTAGTCCTTGGGGTTCAGTAGAGTTCTGGTGTCTTCAGCATCAGGCTGTGCTGTGATGCCTGTGGTGTCTCAGTGACTCCATTATTTTCTCTTAGCTATGGATCAGACTCCTGTCATTGCCAGTAAATCCCCCTGTTATAGGAGTTCCAACTGTCTCAAGGACTGCTGCTGAAACTAAGCGGCAAACCTGCAGCACATGTGTTTTTCTGTAAAGACAAAAGCAGTTAAAGTATGAGTTTTTTTTCTAAACTGAAATCTCAGAATTGAGGTTTAATTGCATGTTGGCACTTTGTGATAATTAGTGGCTTTGGGTTGCTGTGTGTCACTCGGTCTGTAAATGTTTGGCGTCACTGCTTCAGGTGATTGCTTTGGTGTCAGACCTTCACCCCAGTCATTACAGGGTCCCTGTGATGGGAAATCTAGTGATCTGCTTAAATAATCTATTTCAGAAGGATCTATGACTATAGCAAGCACTATAGCAAGCACTACAAAGCTAGTCAGAGCAGGAACAGTTGAAGTCGAACTTGCATACTTACCATCCCTAGTCCAAGAAATCTAAAATATGTAATGCTTGGGCTGGGGATTTAGCTCAAGTGGTACCGCACCAACCTTGGATGCACAAGGACCCAAGTTCAATCCCCGATACCACAAAAAAAAAAAAAAAAAGCTAAAATATGAAATGCTCCATTATATGAAACTTCACTGAGATGATGCCACAAATAGTGGAAAGCTCACCTAACCTCCTTATCTAATGGGTTACAATCAAAAACACAGGTGCCAGTCAGGCCTGGTTTGACAAGCTTTAGAATCCCAGCTTGTGTGGAAGACTGAAGCAGGATGATCACAGATTCAAGGTGAGCTTGGACAATTTAGTGAGGCCTTATCTCAAAATAGAAAAGGACTGGAGATGTAGCTCAGTGATAGAGCACTTGCTTAGCATGCATAAACCCCTGTGTATCTACCAGTACTGCCAACAAAGCAAAAACAGATGTACTAAGAATATTGTATGAAATTACCTTCATGCTATAAATATAGTGAGATAAGTAAATTTCATATTTAAGAAAATATATGCTCCTCTAGTTAATTATAGAGTATCATTTTATTTTCTTCATTTGAATGTTAGGATTTTTTTTTTTTTTGAGACAGGGTCTTGCTTTTTGAGCTCACAATGTAGCCCAGGCAAGCCTTGAACTCAGCAATCCTCCTGCCTCTGTCTACTGAGTGCTGGGATTACAGGCATGAGCCACCACTCCTGGCACTGTGGTGTGTTGTACTGATTGCTGATGGCTGTGAGTCGCCACCCCCCGGTATTGTGTTTGGTTGCCAGGGATTGAATCAGGGACCTTGTGCTTGCCAGGCATGCCCCAGAACCTCTAGGATTTTTATTTTTAATTTTTAAATTTTTTTTTTGTGGTACCTGGGATCAAATTTGGGCCCTTGTATGTCCAGCATTGGCGCGGTACAACTTGAGCTAAATCCCCAGCCCTAGGATATTTTTTTTTTTTTTTGAGACAGGGTCTCGCTTTATAGTTCTGGCTGGGTCTGAGCTCACTATGTAGCCCAGGCAAGCCTCGAACTCAGCAATCCTTCTGTCTCTGCCTCCCGAGTGCTGGGATGACAGGCATGAGCCACCACGCCCGGCACCTAGGATATTTTTTTTTTTTTTTTTTTTTTTTTTTCTTTTT
>PVIC010023070.1:0-27129 GCA_004025085.1 Thryonomys swinderianus | reverse complement strand
AGACTCACGCCCACCAACAACCAACACCGCATACCACAATGCCGGACGTGGTGGCTCACGCCTGTAATCCCAGCACTCGGGAGGTAGAGACAGGAGGATTGCTGGGTTCGCGGCAGCTTGCCTGGGCACCATAGTGAGCTCAGGGCCAGCCTGAACTACAAAGCGAGACCCTGTCTCCAAAAAGAAAAAAAAAAAAAAAGTAAAATAAATTGAACCTAATAATTAGGTCAAATTGTGCAAGTTATTACAAGTCTGTTCCAAGTGAGAGTTTGGCTTTGGGAGGAGAAAACTTGTTCCAGGAGAGCAGGAAGACTGCTAAGGACCCTGTGTATGGGATGATCCCATCTCCATCTTATCAGAAAAATGCCTCCTTTTCTCTTTTGGTGGAACAGAATCCATTAAAGTAGCTCACTGGTGTACAGAGCTCGTGGAGTTCTCCAAATCTCAAATTGCTAAGGCTTTTTGGGTAGCTTTAGTGCTTCTTTTTGCATTTTCTCCTCTCCATGAGACAGACTCGTGTATTTCCCAAGATACAGGGATTGTGGGGATACGTGGGCATTCCTTCTATCCCCAGCGACAGAAAGCTAGTGGCTTGAACAGTGTTAAAGCCCAGTTTTTAAGATATATAGCCTTATATATCTGAATGAAAGTTGTAACTTTTCACCTGACTTGTAGTTTATAAGGTATTTTATTGAATACTGCCTTAGGCCATGCAAATTTCCATAATAAAATATCACATGTAAGAATAGAAAGTTATCTGTGACAATTCTAAAGCCTTGGAGGTCCAAGATCCAAGGCATTAGTGATTTGTTTTCTGGTAAAGCCTCATTTCCTGATTTATGTTATTGTTACTATTGTTGAGACAGGGTCTCACTCTGTAGTCCAGATTGGCTTGGACTCACTGTGCAGCCCAGACTGCCCTTGAACTTAATGCAGCTCACCTGCCTCAGCCTCCTAGTGCTGGAGTCACCGGGAGGCCTGGATGACTACTGATTTACAGATGTAAACCTTTTCCCGGGCGCTCACACAGAAGGGGTGAGGAGGCTCCCTGGGGCCTCCCACGGTGAGGGCCTCACCTTCCTGATCAGATTAGATCCCACAGCCCCACCCCCGTAGCATCACACTGGGCTCTAACACGTCCGTGGTGAGGAGGCGTCCAGTTCTGTTTCCAAATACGATTTTCCTCAGAATTGGAACTGCTTTCTAAGCTCCTTACTGTGACGCTTTTTTAAGTTGTCAGCTACTCAGAACAGATCATGGTGTGCAAAGCCCAGCAGTGCGTTTCCTGTCTGAGGGGTCCTGGTCCCCTGCTCACTCCCTGCCTTGTTCACTGTCCTTGCTTTGCACTCATGAGCCACTTATTTTCTCTCAAATGGAGGGTTCTGTTTCCTGGGATGTGTCTTGATGTTTGGATATGGGGACTTGTATGTTTGATCGAGGAGGCTCCTTACACTGAGAGTTTCCCTGCATTTTCTCCCTTGACCAGCACCTGAGGAAGTGGTTCCTGGTTTTTGGCAACTTAATCATGGCCACATGCTTCATGCTCTTAGGACCCGTCCCAATCTTGCACATTGAAAGGTAATTGTTTTCCTTCCATATTTTTGGTCAAATAGCAGTAGGAATTAATCTTAAATTTTTTGTGATAATGTATCATGGCTTAGTATTTTAAAACTTCATAAGAAATTACTTTGAGGCTTATTTTGAATTATTACACTATCATTGGTTGAAACAAATAATAATGCATAAAATCTTCATTGCATGAGGAAAATACTTGTTCTCTTGTCATTGCCACCGTATACCTTCTTTTTGTTTGTTTTTGTTTTTTAGTTTTTCAAGATAGGGTCTTGCTTTGTGGTTCAGGCTGACCTGAACTCACTATGTAGCCCCGGCAAGCCTTGGGCTCATGGTGATCCTCCTGCCTCTGCCTCCTGAGTGCTGAGATTATAGGCTTGTGGTCCACTGCATAATTATTTGTACTTATTTTTGAAATGGCATTTGTTGCTATGCACCTTTAATTGATAGTTCTTAGAATATATTTGCTTTTTTATTGTTCTTCCTCACTCCTTGAGACAGGAACCAAATCGTTTTTGGTTCTTATCATCCTTAGCATGTAGTAGCTGCTTATGAAAGCTTGTTTGACTTAGTTTACTTGATAATATGAAATGAGTTTTCCAGGCCTTTTCACAAAGTTCTAGGCTGAAGCATGAAGCAGAAACAGAGATTTCAGAGTCTTTCAGTCTTGGGTTTGAACTCTAGCTTTGCCACTTATAATTATTATGAACTTGAGCAAATCCTGTCACTTTCTGGAGCCTGTTTTCTTACCTGTAGCACTGAGACAGCACATGGTTCAATGAGACTGTATCTATGATGTAACTGGCATCAGGGTTGACCTGGTACAAACATTAGTTTTGTCTCTACCTTCATCCTTTTCCTTCTTCAGCATGATTCAGTTAACTGAATTTCAAGGCCTAGTGACTAAATGAACAGTATTAGTATTGGGCTGGAGACTTAGCTCAGTGGTTCCAGCACCTGCCTAGCAAGTGTAGGGTCCCTGGTTCGATCCCAGTAACCACATACAACAAATGCCAGGAGTGGTGACTCATGCCCACCAGCAATCAGTACCACATACCACAGTGCCAGGTGTGGTGGCTTGCACCAGCAATCCCAGCACTCAGGAGGCAGAGACAGGAGGACTGCTGAGTTTGAGGCTTGCCTGGGCTACATAGTGAGCTCAGGGCCAGCCTGAACTACAAAGCGAGACCCTGTCTCAAAAAACAAACAAACAAAAAAACAGTGTTAGTATTGATACTTCAACCAGTTTTGAAAGGATTTTGTGTGGCGAGAGGACAGAGTGACCACACCCAGGACTGGAGGGGTACGTGTGCTTGGCGATCTCGCAGGGGTCTGAGCTGGGCCCTCCACTCCCCTCTGGGAAAGGAGCTAAGGGCTGATCTCGCTGGGATGGAACGGGCGCAGAGGGCAGAGCGAGGCGGCCACAGACTCTGGAGCCAGAAGCGCAGGGGCCCCACCTTGCTTCCCCGGTGCTGTAAGGCTTCGCGTCGCTTAAACGCTAATGATTTCTTCTCTCCAAATTCTTTTGCAGTCAGATGTGGCTGCTGGTGCTGACGCTGGTGCTCAGCGGCATCGCGGGTGGGATGACCATCATCCCCACCTTCCCGGAGGTCCTCGGCTGCGCGTAGTAAGTCGCGGCTCCCCAAGAGCCGCCCTGTGCAAAGCAGTGAGCGGCACAGGCTTCTCCCCTGCTCGGTCTCGCGGGACGTGAGGACTTCCCTGCAAACCACCATGTGTTTAAAGAATACAGATATGGCAACAGAAATCATATACATTAACAACACGGCCATATAAATGTTAATCTAGATTAATATTACTATACTCACGGTCAAAATAAGTTGGAGATTGATGTTTTGCTTGGTTTGTGCCTCGATGTGGATATAATTTTTAAAAGCTGAAGAGGCGAGGAGAACCCTCGGGTCCGCCCCTCTTCTGTGCAGCAGGTCCGGTGACAGCACCACAGGCAGCCAGTGTGGGCTCGGCCGCGATTCCTCTGTCGCACGACAGATGACTCGGGACACTAAGTGTGAAGTCATGCCGGTGACCTCAGTGTCCCAGAATAAGAAGCAGCCTCGTGGGCTGGGGGTGGAGCTCAGTGGTGCCACCGCCTGCCTGGAGAGCACAAGGTCCTTAGTTCGACCCCTTCGTACGGCAAATAATAAATAAAATGAACTCTAAGGAGAGGCCTCAGTGCCTTCTCTCAGTGCCCACTGACCTTTGGTAACTTTGTCTCAACTTAAGAAGCACATAAATGTTCTTTTTTCTTTGAGACAAAGTCTCCCTTTGTAGTTCAGGCTGCCCTTGAGCTCACTATGTAGCCCTGGCAAGCCTTGTACTCAGCAATCCTCCTGCCTCTGCCTCCAGAGTTCTGAGATCACAGGCGTGAGCCACCACACCAGGCACTGTGGTGTGTGGTACTGATTGCTGGTAGGCATGAGTCACCACTCCTGGTAGTGTTGTATGTGGTTACCAGGGATCGAACCAGGAACCTTGCACTTGTTAGGCAGGTGCCAGAACTACTGAGCTAAATCTCCAGCACCATAAGTATATGTTTTATAAGTACTTAATACAAATGATCATGGGGTTAATATATATCTAATTGATTTAATAAAAGTGTTTTTATAAAAATTATTTTTCAAGTCCTAAAACTTCTCTTTGAATTAGATTTGTCTCTGTGTTTTGCTTTGGGGTTGCTTGTCTCTGTAATTGCGGGGACCCAGGCAGGACCTTCCACTGAACACACTAAGCACCACTGAGCTGTGCCCAGCCCGGGGGTCTGCTCTGCTTCCTAGAAGTGGACACCTGCCCCCTGGTTTCGTCCAGAGTTTCTTCAGTTTATATTGTACAGTTGTTTTCTTTCTGGCCATGTTCCTTTTTCAATAATGGATTCTCTCATGTTTCTCTCCGCAGTGAAAATGGATTTGAGGAAGGATTGAGCACAATGGGCCTCGTTTCAGGCCTCACTGGTGCCATGTGGTCAGTGGGGTGAGTATTCACTGAGTTTCGTCTCCACCTGTAAGAAGGGAAACACTGCCTCCATTTATAGACTGAATGGCCACTCTGGGCTGCCACCGATGGCCAGTTGATCCATGAAAAGGTGATCCTCTACTCTGGCCATTAGACAAATGCAAATTAAACCACACAGAGATACCATCTCACTCTAGAAGAGGCCATGCCTCTTGTACTGGTACACGATGGAGTACTACTCTGCCATAAAGAAGGGTAGATGTGAGTCTTCTGCAGGAAAAGGATGCACCTTGAGACTGTAATGTTAAATGGGATAAATCAGACACATAAACTTGAATAGCAAAAACCATAAATACAGAGCAAAATAAAGGACCCATAATAAGTAGGAAGGGGAGGGGATTAAGAGACAAAGGGAAAGAGAGAAAGAGAGGGTAAAGGGCTAAAAAAAAAAAAGATGTTGTACTAATAAAAAAATAAGAACTAGAAAAGAAAGAAAAAGCAAAAAAAAGTTATATGAGATTCTCAAAGACAGGGACAGAGCAAGAATTCTAACCCATACCTTCTGACTTCAAATGTAGTTATATTAGCCAATTTAATACCTAAGCAAACTGGGGTGGTGGTGCACACCTATAATCCTGGGAGGATTAGGCAAGAGGCTGAGGCAGGAGGGTTACTTCCAGTTTGAAGCCAGCATAAGCTCCACAGTGAGTTTAAAGCCAGCCTGAGCTATATAATGAGACCTTGTCTCAAAACAAACTAAAACACAACAAAAACCTAAGCAAAATGGTTTTACATACCTTCTTATTTATGTTCCTTGTATGATCCTTTAGAAATATGTCTCAGGATTAAAGTGTATTCATGTTTTCATTCATTTTTACCTTCTACTGTATCAAAAGGGTAAATATATATTAAACAGACAAGAAGAGGTTCTACACCTCATCTTAGCCAAAAGGCTGAGAAGCGAGAGGGGTAAATACATGTGAGCAGTGCTGTCTATAGGAAATTAAAATATATTCAATGGACTTAAAATATGTACAAATACCAGGAACAGCGTGATATACAGTTCTATGCATTTGCCATCTTTTTATTTCTTTGTAAGCCATCAACTTTTCCAATGTAGTTCTTCTTGAGAGTTGTTTAAAAATTTTAAAGGTTATTATTATTATTATTATTATTATTATTATTATTATTTATTTATTTATTTTTGGCAGTACCAGGGATTCAACTTGGGCCCTTGTGCTTCCAGGGTAGGCATCATACCACCTGAGCTAAATCCCCAGCCCTTAAAGGTCATTATTGGCTAGACTTTTTTTCTATCTATCCTTTTCTTATTTTTATTTATTATTTTGTGGTGTTAGAGGTTGAGCGCAGGACCTCACACATGGTAGGCAAGCACTCCACCACTGAGCTACACCTCAGTCCTGGAGTTATTTTCTTCCAACTATTCCTATGTCCAGGCGTTGGCCTTTTAATTCAGAACTTATAGTAACAATTTAAGGAAGAGCTGTGACTATGAGATCCCATGACTTGGATTCAGTACATTTTTTCTCACTGTTTAATACTCATTTATTTTTCTTTACACGGCCAGTGCTTTCATAGGACCCATGCTGGGTGGGCTTCTCTATGAGAAGATTGGCTTCGAGTGGGCAGCAGCTGTACAAGGCTTGTGGCCTCTGATTAGTGTGAGTAACACATTGGGGGTTTTTCCACTTTTCTTATATTATGGAGAAACTCGGAGGATTTACACTAACCAGTGTCTTTCCTTGCACCTAAGGGATTAGCGATGGGCTTGTTTTACCTCCTGGAAGACTCTAGAAGGTATGTCTGGCTTTAGGACTCCTTTCTCTCTTTGCAGCTTATCTTGTGGGAATGGAAGGGATCACTGTACTGCCTCTGTTCTCAGGGGACCTGAGTTCTGGGGACCTGGTGGCTTGTTACTTGGTAGACACTGTTGTCGGAGCCTGCTGGCAATCAGACAGTGCCTGAGTCAGGGGGTGAGGATTAAGAAAAACATAAGACAGACAAAGACAGACAAAAATGGGATCTGGAGGACCTCTCAGTCAGTACCAAGCAGGTGCTGTGTTTATTGATCAGGCTATATTTATACTGATTTAGAAGGGTAACATGACATGACTATGATCTTATACATTTATCGTTTGGTTGGTAGAAACAAAAGCAGGTAATCAAGAGATCAGTACATTTCTTAGAAACGAGAACAGAAATAATTGGTAACTATAAACATGATGATCATAAGACTGGAATCAAGTTCTCAAAATGTCAAACTACAATTTTCTTAAATCTTTTCCCTAACTCTAACTTCCTTGTACTACTTTCTATTAATGTTTAACTTTTCAATAGAATGAGACCAGAAGAATAAGTACATCCATCATTCTGCTAATTCTGTGAAACTCTGTCCTAGCCCATGTAGAACTGGAAGAGAAATAATACATTGCTAACTTGAGAGACAATGGTCAGCAGGCCCAGCACAGGTATAGGGGAATTTTCCTGGAGCCAGAACATGTTTTCTGGCAGTAACCCAGGGCAGCATCTTGTTAGAGCAGATCCTCTGGTATATTCGGGGCAGCACCATAAACTGCAGACCCCCGACTCAGGAGTTATTCCCCAAAACCCCAGTCATAAATGCCTGGTCCAGTTACACCATGCTGAGTTGCTTCCCACACACTGTGTAAGAGATGTAGGTACTAGGCGTTTCTTAAAGACTGGAAATACTAAGATTCTCCTCTTTCTGCCCTCTTTATAGATCTAAGTCTCAAAGCATTGTGGGCACAGAGGAGGAGGAAGCTGCCCTCCTGCCAGGTGGCGTTCACCCAGAAGAGGCCTAACTGACGAGAGGCGGGCCCAGAAGCTCCTGGCAAAGTCACTGCCTGGAGACTTTCTGTTTTATCCACAGTACTCAATAGACTCCACATTAACAAGCTGGAAGCTGTAATTTTGGGTGATTTCTTAGCAGACTTCATTTATTGTTGTCCTGGAAAGCTACCCTGCTGAACCAATCATATTTGCAACGTTTGCTATGGGAAAGATCATTGAAAACCAGTAAAAGTTTGTGATTTGTTGTTCATTTTGTTTTTGTTTTTTGAGACACCCTATAGTTCATGCTGGCCTTGACCTCACTATGTAGTCCAGTTGAATTTGAGCTCCTGGCAACCATCCTGCCTCGGCCTTCCAAGTGCCGCCATATCTGGAAAAGTTTGTTTTTCAGGGACGAAACTTTTCTTTTTTTTTTTTGAGACAGGGTCTCGCTTTGTAGTTCAGGCTGGCCCTGAGCTCACTATGGTGCCCAGGCAAGCCGCCGCGAACTCAGCAATCCTGTCTCTGCCTCCTGAGTGCTGGGATTACAGGCGTGAGCCACCATGCCTGGCACTGTGGTATGTGGTATGTGGTACTGATTGCTGGTGGGCGTGAGTCACCACGCCCAGCATTGTATGCGGTTACCGGGGATCGAATTCAGGACCTTGCGCTTGCGAGGCAGGCACTGGAACTATTGAGCTAAATCTCCGGCCCAATGACGAAACTTTTCTTGAAAATACTGTTGGCTCTTTCCAGGGTTCTTGTTACCTCTATTGTAAATTCATTGATTATTTGAATAAACTTCTTTATTAAGAATGAAAACATAAGTTGATATGTACCAGTCACATAAAGGCTTTAAATACATTAATAGGTAGTATACTTAATACTGAATATAATTGATACTCAGCACATAATTACTTAAAATCTGCTCTTAAAAGGTTTGTGTCAGATTTGTATCTTTTTTCAAAGGCAAAATTCCTTCTATTTTTCTAAAATACTTTTTATGTGTGAAAAGTACAAGAATAAAATACAACTGGGCCGGAGGGTTAGCTCGGTGGTTCTGGCGCCTGCCTCCTAAGTGCAAGGTCCTAAGTTCGATCCCCGGTAACCACATACAATGCTGGGCGTGGAGACTCATGCCCACTAGCAATCAATACCACATACCACAATGCCGGGTGTGGTGGCTTACGCCTGTAATCCTAGCACTCGGGAGGCAGAGGCAGGAGGATTGTTGAGTTCGAGGCTTGCCTGGACTACATAGTGAGCTCAGAGCCAGCCTGAACTACAAGCGAGACCCTGTCTCAAAAAGGAAAAAAAAAAAAAGAATAAAATACAACTATCATTTTTGTGGTATATTTTCAATGATCACCTGGACTGATAAATACTCCTAGGTAGAATCCTTCTTATTCCCTACCATCTGTAGGCGTGTTACTGTTTCTGTTGCAGGCAGATACATTCTGTCCGTAGAGTGGGTCACAGCCACTGCTACTCGGCCATGGGCATGTTCTGTGGGAGGAAGGTGCTTCCCACAGCTTCCCATGAAGCCCATGCTGCTCTTTGAAAGGAGATGATGTCAGCTCATACATCTTCTCACTTTTGTGGAAGAGGAGACTATTTACCTTTTCATTTTCTAAGAGTGGTAAGTCATAACTGTTCATTCAAAACTACCTTTGAATGTGTTTTCTGATAGCGCCTTGCTTGGGATTTGACTGTGATCACAGTAAACGTCAATGCTCTTTGTAATTTATATCAGTGGAAAGCACAACAAATCCATAATCCTGGATTTTCTTACCAGAAAGCTCTGGAAAAGGACCTGGTGTGACAGAGCAGCTGGCCAGGGTTAGTAAGGTTTCGGGCTCTACTGTGGACAAGGGCTCTCTGAGGTGGGAGACTTTGGAGATGGAATCCCAACATTCCCCTCCTCAAGAACACAGCTATGATGACCTCAGATCAGCTGCTATGCACCATCTCTTCAGGATTCCACACCTCCCAGGACTGCTGCTCTGGGGACCAAGTCTCATCACAGAGGCTTCTGAAGGACACCCAAGATCTGCACTGCAGCATGGCTCACGTCGAGGGGTAGTAAGAAGAGTGGTTTTAGTTGAGGACAGGAAAGATAAAATGACACAGATGAAACAAAGCCATGATTGTCTGTCTTTGTTAGCTATACATGTGGGAAGCACCTTAATTAACGAAAGGAATAGTTAAGGGAATGCAAATGGGTTCCAGTGCTGGTGAGAAGGAATGGGGTCAGAGAAGCCTGTAAAAGTAGTTCTTGCTGACAGAGTCAGGGTCCTGATGATGGAAATGGAGAGGAGTTTTCACAGAGAATGTTAGAAATAAAGATTTAGTGAGGGCCAACATACTATTAGAGATTTTTTTTAATTTCTTTATATACACATGTGTGTGCACACACATGTACAACATACACAAATGCTTTGGTGGTGTTGGGTATTGAGCTCAACACTTCATGCCTGATAAACAGGCTCTTTATCACTGTGCCATATCTCCATTCCTCCCTTACAGTTGTAAAAGAAAAATTGTATCTGTTCATACAGCTCTTCAGACTCTCAATTTACTAATCCCGCAAGCATTCTAAACTACCATTCAGATTATTTACAAAGTTTTGTTTCAAATAACCTGCATGTACAATCCTGATTAATTATACATGCAGGAAGGGAAAGGGTTACAACCACACTTGTTAAAAAAATATATTTATTTCTACCTCCTATTGATTTCAACATAATAAAAAGTTACTTCATTTCCTGGAGTTTGGGCCTGGCAGAAGGAAGGAAAACTTGCACATTTTTTTCCTTTTTTTTGAGCCAGGGTCTCACTTTGTAGTTCAGGCTGGCCCTGAGCTCACTATGTAGCCCAGGCAAGCCTCAAACTCAGCAATCCTCTTGTCTCTGCCTCCCAGAGTGCTGGGATTACAGGCGTGAGCCACCGCACCCGACATTGTGGTATGTGGTATTGATTGCTGGTGGGCGTGAGTCTCCATGCCCAACATCGTATGTGGTTAACGGGGATTGAACTCAGGACCTTGCGCTTGTGAGGCAGGCACGGGAACCACTGAGCTAACCCTCCGGCCCACATTTTTTTCCTTTTGATGCTATTAAGAATGTCAGGTGAACCGAGAAAAATTAGAAGGCCAACCTGAAATAGGAAAATAATCTTCTTATCATAAAACAATCCACTTCCCTATAGAGGTTCCTTCTTCCCAGATACTCTTTAATGGGGAGAATTTATGCGTGATGGTTGCTATTTCAGAGATAAGGACACAGGAAACACTCTGGGGACCCTGAGAGAAGGTATGCTCTTGCTGCAGGAAAAGTGGGAAGAGTTTATTAGAACCAAGCCATTGGTCAGATGTGGGGGTGCATGCCTGTAATCCCAGTACTCTGGGAACCTGAAGCAGAACAGCTGCAAGTTGGAGTCTAGCCTAGACAACTTAGTGAGATCCTGGCTCACAAGAGAGGATACAAGAACAGCTGGAGTCAGAGCTCATTGCAAAGCCCAGGGTTCCTGGTACTGTAGGTGAAAAACACCAAGCAGATGAGCAAATAAAGAAAATCACCCCACATCTCCAAACTCTTTAAGGTTCTCTACATCAGAGTGGATTTGAATGAATCCCAATAAAAAAACAACTGACAGCAATGGCCAGATTAGAGCTGCAAACATTGAAAGAGGCTCCGTGTTCCATCGACTCATATTCAAACAAGGGGATACAATCCAAGACTAGATGAGGAAATGGAGTTTAACAAAGCAGAAAATATACAGAGCTGGCCATGGTATTAAATTTCTGAAGAATAGCACAGAATTGTAATTTTGCTTTTGCCACAGAGGAACTTATAAAGGTGCTACAACTAGACATAGCCAAAAATAATAAATAATTGAAAACACTTTGAATTAGCTAAAAGTCTGTTCTGTGGAAATTTGATTGAGGTTGTTATTTTGAACTTCAGAAAATGCATGAAGTACATGTGCAAAAAGAATGTTCTAAAATTTTGCAACATGGAACAGACCAGGGTGTCAGACTGTGGACTCCTTTGTGCAGCATTTATTCACATCCTGGGCACGTGCCACAGGGTTGTGGGGGTGGGGAGACTGTCATAGCCTGGGGTCACAGCCTTGCCACTCCTGAGATGCAGCACGTCCCTATGATTATTGCAATGGATGTTCAAGAGTGAAACATGGAGGTTTCTTACCACATGCTGAGAATGTAGCTCTACTTTATGTTCCTGCATAGGATATTTTTTCACCAGCACTTTCATTTCTTTGATAATATAAGTATGTGTTGGTATAGGGTTTAAAGGTAAGGTCAGGACAATAGCAAGTAGTCAGACACATTGAATAGCATGGGGAAGAATTTCCTGTATGAGTTTGGGTGAGGTGGGTTGGAAGCTTGTGTATGAAGTGGAGACTTTCCCAGGGGGCCCGAGAGACCTTCGGGAAGAAAAGGACCTGCGGTCATCTGAGCAGAGCAACACTGAGAATGTCTGTCCGGCAGGGAATTAGTTCAACTGAACAAAATGCAGAGAAGCAAATTGTAGAGAAAAATCCAAAGCATATAGGTTGGTGAAGAACTTAAACAAACATTTCCCAAATCTGGGTTAATCCTGTCATTATTGGCCCAATATTTGCATTAATTTTGCAGCATGTATTATTTCCTTGTAATTTTCTTGAAGATTGATGAACCTCTTTATGTCACCTCATCCTGAACTCTGTTGTCTATAGTTCGTAGGAGTTGTAAATTTTTCTGACAAGCATGATCCTTAAACTATCACTTTTACAATAAGAAGTGCTCTGTGTATCTCACCGCAGCAATTTGTTTATTCCTCGTGTAGCTCGTAACACAAAATGGACCAAATGTTTGTGCTGGTTTAAATTCTCATGTTGAAAACAGTGCTGGGCGTGTGTGTGTGTGTGTGTGTGTGTGTTGAAAACTACTCTCTAAACTGGTAGGAGGCGGGGCCACTGGGAGGGAAGTAGGTCATGAAAAAGGAGCCTTCATGAATGGCACTGGCTCTTCCACAAAAGAGACTACAGAGATTTCCATCATTCCTTCCACCAAGTGAGGACACAGCAAGATGTCTGTCTATGAACCAGGAAGCGGGTGCTCACCTGAAACCGACTCTGCTGGCACTTTAGTGTCAGCCACCTCAAGGGCTGCTCAGTGGTGCTGCACCTGCCCACCAAGTGCAAGGTCCTAAGTTTGATCCCAGGTACTGAAACTAAAAATTGGACACTTCAGCCTCCAGAATGGTGAGAAAAACATCTCAGTGGATTATAAACTCCCCAGCCTCTGGTATTTTGTTACAGCAGTCTGAATGAATTAAAAACACCACTGGAGAATTAGTAGTTTAAGTAGCAAAGAAACACTGATTTTTGAGCCACTGATATTTTGAAGTCTAAGTGACATAAAAGGTGTATTTTGGAAGAGAATTTTTTGGTGATTATGTGCAGAAATGAGCAGTTTTCTCCATTGTGAGAGCAAGAGAGGGAAAGTACAAAATCATCAGCTAGATTAGAAGATATTTGAAATCTTAGGATAAACTGTAAGTGGGGCATGAAGAGAAAGGAATATGGCAAGAAATTCAAGTTAATAAGAGCAAAAGATGATGTTACCAACCTATGTCTCGTACTTCAGAATATTTAGCTTTTTTAAAGACAAAAAACCAAACTCCTGAAAATGAAATTTTGGGTAATGTAATAATAAAATAGTTAGGGAAAAGCCTTCACTTAAATAAACACAAGCAGCTTCAGAGACTATGAAGACAGCGTGTGACCAAAGCCAAGGCTCTTCTGCGCCTACCGGGTCCCACGTCCTGAGATCCCATCTGGAGGGCCCTTGCCACCAATAACCGCCTATAATGGGTGTTTTATGAATATTCAGCCAAGCACTCCAACATTTCAGGCCGGTGCGCAGTCTCTCCAATAGAAAACAGAATCCATCATTTTTCCTGATGTCTTGTAATGATGCAAAAATGGAGCTCTTGCTTTGCATGTGTCTGTCTGTTCTGTCTGTGCCCCGTTGCCATTTGGCAAACCAAGACTGAGCTTAAACTCTGTGTTTTGTGTCTGTCACAGTCATATAAATAAATTCTCAACAAATTGCTGCTCTGGTGGTTGCTGACCCTACTGTGGAAATGCTGGTTTACTTGGAAAATATATTCTATCATAAAGTAAGAGATTGCCTGCCAGAGTGTCTGGACTGAGGTGGACCTGTCCAGTTGGTGCACTGGTTCCACCTTTAAAGGTGGGCTAACTCTGAGCAATGTCAACACAGCATTGCACACTCAACTCAGCCCAACTGTGTACTTCTGGGTGTCAGTTTTATTGCACAACATCCTCTCTCCATGCTATATTGCATCATATATTCATGAGAAAATAAAAGCAGCTGACTGCCTGGGAGAGATTTAAACTACATGCTTTTCTACTGATACAGAACATGAGAATCTGAGCCTGCTTTGCAAAGATCACTGCCTTTTAGCTATGATTGCATTGTATTTTTCAAAACAATTAGTGATTTTTGCCGTCTTCTTCCCGAATGTCAGGGCACTGGACACCTTTATTGGTGCCATGAACGAGCTTGCTGTCATACTGCCAAAGAGAACAGAAAAGCCTGTTTCAAATGAAGAAGCTTTGGCCTTGATGAACGAGAACATGTATGTTTTGGGCGAAGCAGTTAGGCTGGGAGCCAACCAGGTACTGCCCTTTCTACCCTGGTGGGACATCCTGAAGATTTGCAACCTGGTGAGAGTGTGGGTATTCAGAATTTATGAGAAATTCTTTTTCTCTCACTTGTTTTAAGCAGGGTGCACATATTGTTGTAACCCCAGAAGATGGAATCTATGCGTGGGTCTTCACCAGGGAGAGCATTTATCCCAATATGGAAGATATACCAGCCCTGGAAATGAACTGGATTCCCTGTAAAGACCCCAAGAGGTAAATCGATGTTATTGCATCCTGATTCTGAGGAGGAAAAATATGACAGTGGAGAACACCAACACCAATTCACTCAGTTGACTAGGAACTTTCCTGACAAATAGCCATGATGACAGATTTTGATACTTCTAATGCTTCATAACCTGTACCATCTGCCATGTTGCTTGCTTGGAACTAGCTTAAAATAATGATATGTGATGAGTTATTTGTTGGAGTTTTATTTAAAGAACGGTATGAATATATGCACAATTTTTATAATATGAATGTCAAACTGGTGTTCAGCAAAGTGAAACTATTGTAATATCAGTATCTATGTTTTCAAATACAGTAAGTGGCCTCACACATGGACACCTACTTCATTCATAAAACTGGGAAAAGATTCATGAGTCTGTGTTTCCAGAGTTTTGCTCTTCCATACTCTGAGTGTGATCCAGACGGTGAGTGGAGATTGCACGAGAGTGGAAACAGGAAGGACTGAGACCATGTTTTACTGTTTCCCAGCTAAGTGACGTGGCACATATAAACCAGATGTTGGTGTTGCTCCTTTCTTATTTGTAAACCAGGGGTGATGGATCTCCTTCTCTACCCGCCTGCAGAGGAGACAAGAATAGCAAGTGAAGTAGTAAACACGGACCCAGTGTGCCACTCTGCCTTCTCTCCTGTTAGCTGTCACCATGGCTTATTTCTAGCAGAACTCAGTCTGACTTCTTATTCTTGTCCTTAGATTCTTCAGTAATATTAATAGCTGTAGTTCAGGCATAACTTACCTGAAGAAAGTATGTACAACAAATAAGATTACAACATAGGTTACTTTAGGAATATTTACTTTTTAAAATAATTTGTCTCTTATTCCTTTAAATAAAAATCTTTAACAAGTAGTTAATTTACTAACTTTATATTTATTTACACTAGCTCAGGATTATAACTATTACACACAAGAGGAACTTTCTTAATAACTGTGACCACATGAAATTCAGCAAGGCCAAGCTCCGTGCCATAGTAGTGAGTAGTAAGTGCAGCTACGTGAGTCAAGTTTTCCCCTGGGATTTTCACCTTTGAAAAAAATTCTCTCAGTGTCAAACGGTCTGTGTTTACAGAGTCCATGTTGCTATGACTGAACACTTACAAGGCTCTCCCGGAACAGAAAACAATCATTTTTGTAATTCATGAGATGAATATTAAAATAAACTATACTTGAGTAGACTTGTAGTGCTGACTTTCCTCAAGAAACAGTGTTCATGAAGTGTGATCAGCCTTGGAAGGCAAATCACAGGTAAAACTTGAACATTAGTGAGTCTTGTAGACACTTATCCAAATACTAGGTTTTTAGCTCTGCATTATAAAAGGGAGAAATCCAGTTAGTGAATTGACAGTTATTGAAAATGAAATCCATAGTTTCTGCCCTATTTACATTTGTCTCTGAAAAGGATCACAGAGACATATGGTCATCTCAGTGTATCCAGACAGCCCAACTTGGAATGCTCACATGTCAAACACTTCCTTGAGGTACCCTGCCATGAGGAAATAATACTTAGCCAAGAAAAGAAAATTACACAAAATACATGATTGGCTTGTTAAACATCTCCACGAATATTGATAATATTTGATAATAATGATAATACTTCCTTGTTTATCTTGAAGGAAAAAAATAAAAACCTAAAGGAATTGTTGGCAAAGGGAGTTGAAAGTACTTGAGAGAGACACAGGAACTTGGGTAAAAGACAGAAGTTTATTCACTAGCAAAGGTCAACGAGGCCCATTCAGCTTGACTGACTGACCTCCAATTCCAATTTTGCTAGTTATATAGAAATGGGGAGGTGACATACTGATTTACAATCTTAGGTTCCACAGAGCTTCTTCCAGATCCTTATCAGTTTCCATGGTTACAAAGAGTTACTAGTAGATTAGTGAGTAGGGGGGAGGAGGCTGTGCAAAAGATTGGGAGGTTACAATTTACTACATGCAGTTGTGCTGGGAGTTAACAGAGATTCTCTAAGGGGGAGTCACTTATCATTACAAAGCAACTGGAAGGACAAGACTTCACAGGGTAAACAAATGGCTAAGTAAATCCGAGGCTACTCTCCTTCACAGTTCTAGCTAGGCAGCATAACTAGAGGGAGGGGCCCCTCAGGCTGGCACCAGCGAAGCCTGACTATCACCAGTGACATTTCTGAAGTCAGGCTTCCTGTGACAGAATGAACTTCTAATTTTTCCTTTTTCTTCAAAGATGAGCTCACCATCAGTTGCAGGGGGATCATGAAAAGATCTCAAACAGCTACCACAGCAATGAGAACATCACAGGTGTAGGGTGCATACTTGGCAATCATTACATATTCACTGAGCATTTACTTGCTCTCAGGGACAGTATCTGTTGTACATGTTCCTTTTATAACGAATGACAGCAACTGTCACTATTTGCATTTTAACTATGAGAGGAAATGGCAACTTGTATCCTCCTGATTGGTAATTAGATTAGCTGCAATTAGAACACAATTTGCATTAAGCCTAGATAACAGTACAGGAGGAGGGGCTGGATAAACTGTACTATGCTGGCATTTTCAGCAACTGGAGAATCTCTTGTTCACTAAGAAGGATCTGGCTGCTCAGCATTGGAAAACCTGTGTTCTGCCAAATGCTACCTCCCTGTAACCTCTCTTTGCCTTGTGTAGCACATTAGTATACATGGCCTGCATCTCTTAGACGAAAGTCCTTCAAATATTGGAAGCCACCAATCACCTCACCACCTTCCCCTATTTCTAGAGCAAATTTTCCCAAATGTGGGTGGGGTTTAACATTACTCTGAAAAGTGATTTCATGGTTCGTATTTTCCTGAGGATTCCACATGAAGGCCCATGAAAATAGAAATCTGCATGTTACATGTGAGGGATGAGGAGACCGAGCCAGTGGCGCTAAGGGTCCCTTTTCCTTTCACTGCACAGTGCGGCTGTTCTCCACGGAGGACGATCTACACAGCCTGGGCTGCCTGCTGCCTGGTGATTGTGTTTCCACAGCACCACATATCAGCAGAAGTGGGGGATGATGGCTTGGATGACAGATGAAGTCTTTCTCATAGAAAAATTGGCTACATTTCAGGCCCTTGTTTGAATTTGCAGGGAGCACTTCCTAACACTGGGAGGCTGAGGAAGGAGGATGGCGAGTTTGAGCTCTCAGCCTTGAAAGTTTAGCAACACAGCAAGACCTTGTCTCACGACTGCGATGTAAAAGAAGGCTATGGGTGGAGCTCGCTGTGAAGGGGCTAGAAACAGAATAGCATAAAATAGCATAAAAACAGAAACAATAGCATAAAAACAGAAAACACAGAAAAACAAGTGTTGCTCTTTCTCCTTCTCCTCATCCTCCCTCTGTATCTCCCACACATCACTCTTACACTGCAACCTAAAGTCTGGTACCTTCAGAGAGGCACTTTCATTCTCACAAAAAAGAAGAGAGTATTGCATGTCACGTATTAAATCTTTTCTCTTGATTCTCTTCCCAGGGCTCTAGTATTATAGGAAACAAGAAAAAGTGTCTCGCAGGCGTTTTAGAAATCACTAAAGTACAATTAGTTTTCTGGCAATATTCATTGCATAGATTTGGCCACACCCCAGTGCAAGAAAGACTCAACTGCCTAGCCAAGGACAACTCTATCTACGTGGTGGCAAATATGGAGGACAAGAAGCCTTGCAACACCAGGACCCTCGGTGTCCCCCCGATGGCTGTTACCAATACAACACCAATGTGGTGTTTGATTCTGAGGGCAGGCTGGTGGCCCGCTACCATAAGATGAGGCTTCCTTCTGCCTCTACTGCACCTGACTTCTGTTTTTGATAAGTGTGCTTGCTTGTCTGTTGATTGGTGAGGAGGTAAGTGTTGCAGATACACCTCATAATTATCTCTAATTCAAATAAAAAATAATACTAAGTTTACTTCAGTTCCAAATAAGCATTCTGCGCTTGAGTCATATAAGCATTCTGAACTTAAGTCAACTTTAGTGTAGGCCAAGATAACAGCTGTCACTTTAAGTACCTTGAAAATGCTGATGCTCTAATAACTTTAATTTAATGTGAGAATTTTCCATTCATTTGTCCCCATAATAATGTTAGGACTACAGAGGGTGTGGCTCAGTGGGAGGGTACTTGGGTAGCAGTGTCAGAACCTGGACTCTGCCCCTGCCCCTAGGGAGAAAAGTGTGAAGCCAGTCTTCACGCTCCTTTCTGGTGCCCATAGGCAGCGGAATCTATGCCCCTGAAGGGGTCAAGGTGTATCACTAGGACATGGAGAGCAACAGCGGCCAGCTGATGCTCGTGGAGCTGAAGTCCCAGCCTCGCCTGGAGCCCACCTACCCGACTGCCATTGACTGGAGCACTTATGCCAGATGTATCCAGCAGTTCCTCTCTGTGTCGCCTTTCCCAGGGATGACTGACTGATATATTCACCTTCATTGAACTTAAGGGAGTTGCGGGAAATTACACAGTATGCCAGAAAGGTCATGTTGCCACCTACCTTATAGGATGTCTGAGAAGTGAGGAGATCAGACCTATGCCCTGGGCTCATTTGATGGACTGCACACAGTTGAAGGCCAATATTACTTATAGGGAGAAGTGTCTGCACTCGCCAGGGTGGTCTTTGTATTACTGGGTGTTCATGGCCTTTCTTTAGAAATTATGCTGGATCCAGTTAATTGGTTAATGTTCGGTTATCATGGACATTCCCCCCCAAAGCCTTGACTCAATTCAGTCTTAGCAAAAACAGAATCAATTTGGTCACAAGGTAAAAACATAAAGCAGAGTAATTAGTTTGCAGGAGGCCAATTTTGGTGCCTTCTATTTTTCCAGGAGGTGTGTGAATTTAGAGCAGTGCTTTTCATGCTCTCTTCAGCTGGGGTCCAGCATTTTAAACTCTGACCCAGTGTAGCCATGTGGATGTGTGACTGACTTAAAGGAGATACTGAATTTAATCAGTTTATGAAATAACCCATATTAGGATTAAGAACAGCTAAAAGTAGCATAATACACTTGTAAAACTCCAATCTATTCTATGTGGCTTCATTTTTAAAAAGGAAAATGAAGAAAAAAGAAATCCTTAACCATTAAATTGAAGTTAGGATTCACTAATAAGTTATGACTCATAGTTTAAAAAAATATGGCTTGGGAAGCAAATCAAATGTTCTCCTATTCTTTGAAACTGTGCTCTTTAGCTGAGAAATATTTCCAAATTTCTGACTGCTTCCTTTCCCTTTTCTGCACAGATCTGCATGGTCCTGAAGTGCCAGATCACAAAGCAGAGATACTGCAGGGAGCCCGTGGGCTCAGCCTTCACCAAGTTTGAAGAATTCTCCCTCGGCGGCACATTTGGGACGAGTCACGTCTTCTGGCAGATCATTCTGAGCGGGAACCAGCTGGCCCCCGAAAGGCACTACGAGGTAGGAGGTTTTCAAGATGACAAACTTCCTAGAGCAGGCAGGTAAGAAAACCTTCCAAATAATGGAGCCCTACAGAAATGTTATTGTTCATATTCTATGAAAGGCACTTTATAGATGGTGGGAACAATGATATGAAATGCAATTTGTGTTTTTAGATAGTCCTTGGGCTGTGATGGAGAGGCTGGGCTGGTGGCTCACGCCTGTAATCCCAGCACTCAGGAGGCAGAGGCAGGAGGACTGCTGTGAGTTCAAGTCTTGCCTGAACTATATAGTGAGCTCAGGGTCAGCCTAAACTACAAAATAAGACCCTGTCTCAAAAAACTAAAATTAAATAAATAAATAAAATAAAGGTATTAATTGCTGACCATGGCAATTAATTGCTGTTCTGTTCCAGGGTGTGGAAGGTTCAAGTTAAATATGACATAGGAAAGAATTCATTTTTAACTTACTTTGTAGGTGGGTTATTTTGAAAGTTGTTCTAATGAGAATGACAGGTAATTTGTGTTGTAGTCTTTTAGTTAAAGAAAAAAAAATTTATTTTGGAAGTGCTGGGCTTTTGAACCCATGATCTTCACAGTGAGCTTCATACTAGCTTCTTTTAAAAAATTGACTTTATTGGTATATTTCATATACACATCATGATCACAGTCTACATTGAAAATGTGTGCCAGTATATGACACGATTTATCATTTTTTCCCATTCCCCTGCCCACCCTACAGATCTCGTCTGTTCCCTTTATCTAGCCACAACCTCCCCCCAAATTTACAGACCCTAACCTATTTTTTAATGCTTTATTTTGAGATGTTAAGATCCCACTAATTTGTTCAAGCTGGACTAGAAATTATAGGCATATGCCACTGAGCCCAAATTAAAGGACAATGTTTAATACGTTATCCTATTTGATCACTTCTGAGAGAGACTTACTTGGTGCTGGTACAAAACCTCTTTACTGTTAGGCCAAAGCAGGAATTTAGGTCTTGGGTGTTTACAGTGCCCTAGGCTTCTGTAGGAGTGATCTTGCAGGATGAGACCTCTGGGCTGGAGAAGTTCTGCATGGGAATTGACCTTTGCTTTCTCTGATCAGGTTTCCAGGGATGGACGCCTAAGGAGCCAGAGTGAAGCCCCTTTGCCCATCTTGGTTATGACGCTGTATGGAAGAGTGTTTGAGAAAGACCCTCTATGCTTAGGGCAGAGACCTGGGAAATTGCAGTGATTCCTACATGAAAGCCTTTCGGGATTAGCCTGGTGGAGCAGGGGGTGGGTGCTAGGGAACGAGAGAGAGAGAGGAGAGAGAGACAGAGACAGAGACAGAGACAGAGACAGAGACAGAGACAGACAGACAGAGACAGAGACACAATTAGAGAGGAGGGTCTTTGAGGAGAACCTGGGAACTCCCTTTGCAGCAACTGCTCTCCTGTATGCAAATATCACTTCCATCACATGAAGGGTCATGGTGGTGTGAATTTGGCTGGCTGTGGGTGTCCAGGGTTATTTCTGGGTATGTCTGTGAGACTGCAGAACTGGGGCACTAGACCTGGGGGACTGATGACTCCCCACTCTGGGCGGGCATCATCCATTCCCCCAAAAGGCAGAATAGCACAGAAGGCAGAGGAAGGTTGCACTCCTTTCTTGCCTGCTTAAACTCAGACCTGCTTCTTCTGCCTTCAGGTGCTCGGGCCATCAGTTGTTCCTCAGCGCTGACAGGTGAGCTCCTCCGTGAGCCCCTCCTCTGGAGCATTGTTTCACCTCCAGCTCGGGTGTGGATCTTAGGGGTCCTTGACGTGCGCAGCTGGGAGACACAGCACCTTGTAATATGTAGGTTACATAAATGTCTATCCCTTCGATGCAGGAGAGCGAGGCTTAGCTCCCCAGCTGAAACGCCTGTTCGTGTTCTCTAAAAATCAAAGAATGAATTTTAGGAACAATGGAGATTTGAGTAGGAAAATTTTATTGAGAGAGAAAGCTTCTGCCTTAAGAGAGACAGAAGGGGGAACCCAGAAAGTGGGCAACCCAGGATCACTTCTTCCAGGGGAGTTTTATAGCACAAGGTGGGTGGGTTCAAAAATAGGGCCACCAATGAGGAATCAAGCCCTAGAGGGTCTTTCTTTCAGGAGACTCCTCCAGGTGGTTCAAGGACCTACCCATTATCTGGGGATTTGGTAAGTACTGTATTCCAAGGAGAGGCTGGATGCAGATCTTGACCTTCCCTCCTAGGAGGAGAATGAGGCCTGTAGTGTAATTTCTCATTGATGATGTTGACCTTCAGAAGGACCCTCCTTTTTTTTTGCAAGTTTCAAGGGTGGCCCTATCTATCTGCCTACGTGTGTGTAGCTGGCTTTTCTACCTATAATACTGTTGCTTCTGTTGCTCTGGTGACTCATGACTAGTGTTCATCCTTGGTGAACACACAGGCCGAACCTTAGATATATGGAGAGGATTTGATTGCTTTCCAGTGATATGCAGACATTTGGGGACAGCCTATCTTCTCAAGTAATTATGAACAACTTTGTAACTAATTAAAATTTTTCATTATCTTTCATCATAATGTACTTGATTCATCAGGTCAATCACTATGAAAATAAGATACTCAGGAAGAAAGGAAATAATAAAAAAATAAATAACTTTCCCTAGATCACACTGTTTCCTTCTGAATTTATTCCATCTTTAATTCTGTCCACTTGTAGCTGAGGGCCTTGTGCAGCACAGGCTCTGTGCAGCCCCTCTGGACTGGGAGCTTCCCCGTCACCTTTCCCCTGGCAACCTCTGGCCCCAAGTCCTTTTGGCTGGTCGCTGATTAACTCTTGGAAGAGAGAGGAGAGCAGGGGAGTTTTCTTGGAGGCTGAGGGTCACCGAGGTCAGAGTTCAGAGCGCACTTGTCCCCACAGGAGGAGTGATGAATGTGTCTATAGGCTTTTCCCAGATGTGTATTCCCACCCAATATAATTTAATCTGGTATCGCAATACCGGAGACCTTTTGGGCAGAGGAAATGCCACATCTCCCATCTCTCCTAGATTCTTTCTTCAGGAACTGTGGTCCTGAGATGCTTGGGTGGTAGCAGACGTTGGCATCTCCCTCTATATGGCCTAACATCAGCTCCTCTTAGATGTCCTCCTGTCCTGGACAGTGGTCTGGAGGTGGATGTGCACACTGACCTCAGTTTCTTCATCTCCCTTCGCTACACTCAATCTTGTCTAACCAGACTTCTGCCCTCTCCTCAAAATCAGATCTCATAGTTCCTCCTCAGCTATTATTCGCGAAGATGGAACTTCTGTACTAACCCCATTGAAGTTGGTTTATCGCTTATCTTTTATTTGTTTATTTGATTTTTTAAAAATTTTTTGAGACAAGGTCTTGCTTGATTTGTAGTCCATAGTGGCCTTGAATTCACTGTGTATCCCGGGCTGGCCTTGAACTCACAGAAATCCACTTATCTCTGCCTCCCAAGTGCTGGGATTACAGGCATGAGCCACCACACCTGATTTGTTTGTTTGTTTGAGACAAGTCTGACTCTGTAGTCCAGGATGTCCTTGAACTCACTATGTAGTTCAGGCTGGCCTTGAATTCACCACAATCTTGCCTCAGCTTCCTGTGAGTATATATTGCTACCTAATTTAGCCACCTATACAAAATCACCCATACTGCTGTATGTTTAAAATCTAAAACACACAAGTTACAAAAGTTCCTAGATTGAAATCCAGTGCCTTGGAATGCAGTATTCGTTGAATATCAAGTTGTTTGAGCTTTAAGTAGTTGAAGTGGTACCGGAGTGGGTGGGCACTAAATCTAATGATTTTTCTTGTTAAGAAGGGGGAATTTGGACACAAATACATACAAAGAAAACACCTCCTGAAGAAAAATAGGAAGATGGCCATGTGTGAACCCAGGAGACAGGCTTAGACTATTTCCTTGCCTCCACCCTAAAGAAGAACCCCAGTCTGCTCAGACATTCCGATTTTGTCCTTCCAGAACAATATGGTTTTGCACCATCCTCCCTGTTCCTGGAGCTTTCCTTGGTATTCCTACAGAGCTAACTCTCGTATTTCCTGAGTTCCACCCTTCGTTCTTCACTGCAAGAAGAGAGTGTTGCATTGTCTGACTACTATAGGTAAAAAAGCCAGCTAGACACATGCAGGCAGATAGATAGGGTCAGCTCTTGAAAGACTAGCAAAAAAAACCCCAAAAAACCAAAAAGACAAAAAAAAAAACCAAAAAGAAAAACAAAAACCAGGAGGGTCCTTCTGAAGGTCAACACCATCAATGAGAAATTACACTACAGGCCTCATTCTCCTCCTAGGAGGAGAAGGTCTGCATCCAGTCTCTCTTGGAATGCAGTAATTACAAAATCCCCAGACCTTGAACCACTTGGAGGAGTCTCCTAACAAAAAAGACCCTCTAGGGCTTGATTCCTCATCGGTGGCCCTATTTTTGAACCCACCCATCTCATGATTTTGGTCTATAAAATTCTCCTGGAAGAAGTGATCCTGGGTTGCCCACTTTCTGGGTTCTCTCTTCTGTCTCTCTTAAGGCAGAAGCTTTCTCTCTCAATAAAACTTTCCTACTCAAACCTCCTGCATTCCTGAAATTCATTTTTCTATTTTTAGAGAACACAAACATGCATTTCAGCTGGGGAGCTAGGCCTTGCTCTCCTGCCTCAAGAATAGTAGGCAGACAGGAAGTTTCTGAAGGTTAGTTTTTGGTTTTGTTTTTTGTTTTTTTTTTCCTGTGTAGTTCAGGCTGATCTCAGACTCACAGTAATCCTTCTGCTTCAGTCTCCCAAGTGCTGAGATTACAGGCACGTACTATTTAGCTTTTGTAATTTATCTTTTTTTTTTTTTAGATTTTTTTTGAGACAGGGTCTTGTATTGTAGTTCAGGCTGGCCCTGAGCTCACTATGTAGCCCAGAAGCTTCAAACTCAGCAATCCTCTTGCTTCTGCCTCCTGAGTGCTAGAAATGCAGGCGTGAGCCACCACGCCTGGCTATAATTTATTTTTAAGATACTAAGTTCTGAAAGTCATGTGACTCACTGTGCTTTCTTTATATAAATAGCAAGGTGTGTCCTGGCTTTTAGCAGTCTTTGGATTTCAGCATGATTTCTTCTCAGTTGCTGATTTTTGCAGCATTTTCAGTTTTGTGGGCCTCAGAAGTCAGGTCCCTGGACACTTTCATTGCAGCTGTTTATGAACATGCAGTGATACTGCCTCATGCCACCCTAACCCCTGTGTCTCCTGAAGAGGCGCTGGCCTTAATGAATAGGAATCTGGATGTTCTGCAGGAAGCAATCACATCAGCAGCCAAGCAGGTACCATCTCTCTGCTGTTAAATTCTACAGGAAAGTTGGGGAATCTAGGGACAAGATCTTTGTCAGGGTCAGTTACACTTTTGGATGGTGAATGTATTAGGACAGCCGAGATCTTTGGTTAAATGCAGAATACAAATTTTATTCATGCTATTAGAAGAAGGAGATCAACCTGTGGCCCTAACAATGACAGCAAGGTTAAGAAAAGAATGTTCTGGTCACTGAAGAGAAGCAGCAGAGGTTCAAGGAACTTGCTATCACTCAGCATCGTGGGGATGGAAGATCCAGGGGCAATGATTTCACTGTGGCCTGCTTTTTTAAGTGTTTGTAAGGTTTTCACGTAAATTTACAAATGGAGAACTATTACACCAAAGTTGCAAATTACTTTCTATTGTGCACTATATGCTTCATATTGACCTTACATTACAAGATAATTTATGTTATGTTCTTGAGTTAAATGATCAAAGCAAATCACACAGTATAAGTGTGAGGTCTGGACAATTATTGTTTAAATAACAGTTGTAGATCAGATATAAAAGAGGGATGTAGAAAGCATGACAAAACACATAGGTATGTGTGTTTGTGTTTGTGGTACTGAGACTGAACCCAGGAAGCACTGGACCCAGGAAGCACTGCACTATATCCTGGCTCTGTATAAAATTTCACTTTGAGACAGCATCTCATCTACCTTCTCATACTCATGCCCCAGCCTACTCAATAGCTGGAATTATAAGAGTGTGCCAATGTGCCCAGTGGTTTTTTTTATTTGTTTTGTTTTAGGGTTTTTCCGGCAGTAGCAGGGATTGAACTTGGACCTTTGTGCGTCCAAGGTTGGCGCGGTACCACTTGAGCTAAATCCCCAGCTCTTCTATGCCCAATGGATATACGGTCTGTTGTACATATTAAAATTTAAAAGGTTGGGCCGGAGGGTTAGCTCAGTGGTTCCGGGGCCTTCCTCGCAAGCGCAAGGTCCTGAGTTCGATCCCCGGTAACCACATATAATGCTGGGCGTGGAGACTCATGCCCACCAACAATCAACACCGCATACCACAATGCCAGACGTGGTGGCTCACGCCTGTCATCCCAGCACTCGGGAGGCAGAGACAAGAGGATTGCTGAGTTCGCGGCGGCTTGCCTGGGCACCATAGTGAGCTCAGGGCCAGCCTGAACTACAAAGCGAGACCCTGTCTCAAAAAGAAAAAAAAAAGAAAAAATTAAAAGGTTACCAGGGGTTCTGAAGTTCTTTTTCATGTTTTGACCAACTATTTCCTTAAAGGCTGTAGCACCTCCATTAGGAGGGTATCAGATCAGCTCTGAATGTGCTTCTAGGTGCCTGGAGTTGGGCAACCTATCAGACCCCTTCTTCGTGAGGGCAGGAAACATTTGTGGGGTACAGAGGAGGGGAAGCTGGGGTAGAATAGGAAGTTAATAGAGCATTTGAGCTACAAATCAATCCTGACATGGCCAGGGACAACAGCTGGTCAAAGTTCAAAAACAGGATGGCTTTGGGGGGAAGAGCAGGACACATAGTTAATGATTGCTATGGCTGTCAAAACGCGGAAGACTTGAGTCTGAAAAACTATTACTATCTATGAAAGAATGAGAGTTGTATAGAAAGAACAATGGCAGGATTAGACACTTAAAGTATTTGGGAAAGGACAGGAAGTTATAAATATACAGTGAACAAATGGTTAAAGTTGTTGGGCCCCTAGTTCTTCCTGAAGCACCTGCTTTCTTTGATTTTGTGTATTTGAAAAGAGTTTTCATTAGATGTGCTCTTGACAGGGTGCACATATCATTGTGACTCCAGAAGATGGTATTTATGGCATCAATTTCACCAGGGACTTGATCTACCCATACTTGGAGGATATTCCAGACCCTGAAGTGAAATGGATCCCCTGTAATAATCCTAACAGGTAACAAAACAAGAAATAAAATGTGTAAGTTCCCATCATGATAATTTCTTTGTTTTACCTGAAAGAATGTTGCTGATAACCACTACGTATGTCCCATGTTACTATTACTGAAAATTAAAAACAAGGACCCAGGCATGATGGCACATGCTGGTGAGCCACTCAGGAGGCAGAGGCAGGAGGACTGTGGTGAGTTC
>PVIC010023069.1:0-27145 GCA_004025085.1 Thryonomys swinderianus | reverse complement strand
TCCTAGACTCATATGAACTTCCAAAGCTGAATGAAGAGGATATAAAAATGTTAAACAATCCGATATCAATCTGGGAAATTGAAAATGTAATAAAAAACCTACCAACAAAGAAAAGCCCTGGTCCTGATGGCTTCACTGCTGAATTCTACAAAACTTTTAAAGAGTTAATACCAGTACTTCTCAATCTCTTTAATGAAATTGAAAGGGAAGCAGTACTCCCCAAATCATTCCTTGAAGCAACCATCACCTTGATCCCAAAGGCAGGGAAAGATCCCACCAAAAAAGAAAACTACAGGCCAATCTCTCTAATGAACATTGACGCAAAAATCCTCAACAAGATACTTGCAAAAAGAATACAGAGAGTTATTAAGAAAATCATACACCCTGATCAAGTCGGATTTATCCGAGGGATGCAAGGCTGGTTCAACATATGTAAATCAATCAATGTAATATACTATATATATATATATATATATATATATATATATATATTTTTTTTTTTTTTTTTTTTTTTTTTTTTTTTTTTTTTTTTAGACAGGGTCTTGCTTTGTAGTTCAGGCTGGCTCTGAGCTCACTGTGTAGCCCAGGCAAGCCTGGAACTCAGCAATCCTCCTGTCTCTGCCTCCCGAGTGCTGGGATTACAGGCGTGAGCCACCATGCCCAGCTAGTGCATGATTCTTAACTTGCAAAGGGCCCGTAAAACTATGCCTACTCTACATGATTTATCTTTCAAGCATTTGCTACCTTTATTTAAAGATCATAAGGATATGATTGTCTCAGTCTGCATATGAATCTCTCCTTGTCTTATCAGCCCTACAGTTTAATCAGTCTCTCAGCGTGAAGTATGATGTAAGCAATAGTGCTTTTTTCTTTTGTAAATGTCCTTAATTAGGCTAAGCAATTTCCATTCTCTTTCCAGTTTTCTATTATTTATTAAAGATGGATTTATCATGCCCTCAAAAGACTTTGCAGCATCACTTGATATAAGCATGGGGTTCTTCAGGCCATTACTGTGGTTGAACATATGGACTGACTTTCAAATATTGAATGGGTTTTTCTATTTTGGGGATAGGCCCTATTTGGTCTTGTTTTTCTTTTCACATATCTTCAGATTTGATTTGGTTTTCACCAAATAAAGATTTGATATCTTATTTTTTTTTTGAGACAGGGTCTCGCTTTGTAGTTCAGGCTGGCTCTGAGCTCACTATGTAGTTCAGGCAAGCCTCGAACACAGCAATCCTCCTGTCTCTGCCTCCCGAGTGCTGGGATTACAGGCATGAGCCACCACGCCCGGCACTGTGGTATGTGGTATTGATGGCTGGTGGGCGTGAGTTTCCACGCCCAGCATTGTATGTGGTTACCGGGGATCCAACTCAGGACCTTGCGCTTGTGAGGCAGGCGCTGGAACCACTGAGCTAACCCTCCGGCCCAAAGATTTGATATCTTAATAGAGACAAAATTCAAATACCATACAGTTAACCCACTTAAAGTGTACAGTTAGATGGTTTGGCAATATTCATAGTTGTATACTCATTACCATAATCAACTTTAGAACATTTCTGTTTTCCTGAAAAGAAATCCTATACCCATTATGATGATTAAATATTTGTGAGGATATTTTACTTTTATTGTAAACTAAAATATTAACATAGATGGGTATATGTATAGTTTCTTGCATTCTGATGACTGATATTTTGTCCATATTTTCCTGGTGATTTCTTTCTAGTGATTCTGTTCTTGTCCTAAAATTTCTGCTCTGTACTTTTTCTTCTTCTAGTGGTTTTGTTGCTATCTTCCCTCTGAGTGTCTTGGGTAGTAAGAATTTTTTTAAAAAATTGAATTCTTGGGCCGGAGGGTTAGCTCAGTGGTTCCGGCGCCTGCCTCGCAAGCGTAAGGACCTGAGTTCGATCCCCGGTTACCACATATAATGCTGGGCGTGGTGGCTCATGCCTGTAATCTCAGCACTCGGGAGGCAGAGACAGGAGGATTGCTGAGTTCGCGGCGGCTGCCTGGGCACCATAGTGAGCTCAGGGCCAGCCTGAACTACAAAGCAAGACCCTGTCTCCAAAAAGAAAAAAAAAAAAAATTGAATTCTTTATTGGTACATTTTATATACAATCATGATCACACTCAACATTGAAAATTTGTACCAGTATATGACATGACTTAATTCTCATTTTTCCCATTCCCCTACACACCCTAACCCCCCACCCTCTATATACATATGCTTTGTTTCCTTTTTTTGCAACACCTTTTTTTCTTTTCCCTTATTACTTACCCAACCCTTTTCCCTTTGAATATTTTCTATTTCACAATATTTATCATTCATCCTAGAACTCATTTACATAGTAAGATTAGGTTTAACGTAGTATTCTATCATGGTACATAATAAGTATGCAGCACAGAAGCAACATTTTTGTAATTATTTTTTTCTCTGACCCGTCATTGCATTCTGTTTTGTTCATCCCTGCTATGAAAGAAGGAAAAGACTGTATCAGTGAGGTATTGTCTGAAACTGTTTTGCCATAAAAAATAAGACATACTCTTAAGGTGCCTTTGGTGTCAACATACTGGAACTTTATTCTATAAAATAGAAAATAGAAAATAGCTTATATTTTTAGAATGTTTAAATGAAGGTATTTTACCAATATGTAATGTGTAAAAGAAATGAAGGGTATTGTAAAGCTTTTATATCTTGATTATTGCCTAGGGGACATGAATAAATGAATGTGATTAAAAGGAAATCACACTTAGGGACTCTGGCCCAGACAGGGGTGTCACCTTTGTAGGTGACTTTTTGGTGATATCAGTCCTTCTTGGAAATTGATTCCAAGGAGAATCTTATGAAAGTTATAGACAGCTGTCCAAGAAAAATATATGTTTATTTCAAATTGTGCATATAATTTGAGGAGCATTATGGACATCTTGTATCCATTCATGTAATCTGATTGACTCCTGGAGAAGGATCTATGACCTTATTACTCTCTAAGGTCCTTGACTGCTTTAAAATCCAATTTAAAAAATTATAATCCTCACTTTCCATGTTGTAATTTTTTTTTTTTTTTTTTTTGGCAAAATGACACCGAGTTCTATCTTTTTTAGTAGCTATCTCTCAAAATGGCTAGGATAGTTGGGCATGGTGGCTCACGCCTATAATCCCAGCACTTGGGAGGCAGAGACAGGAGGATTGGTGAGTTTGAGGCTTGCCTGGTGGCTACATAGTGAGCTCAGGGCCAGCCTGAACTGCAAAGTGAGACCCTGTCTCAAAAAAAAAAAAAAATGCTAGGACACTTAAATAGTATCTAATAATGAAAAATTCTTTAAAAATTTTTAGGATTGGGCCGGAGGGTTAGCTCAGTGGTTCCGGCGCCTGCCTCACAAGCGCAAGGACCTGAGTTCGATCCCCGGTAACCACATATAATGCTGGGCGTGGAGACACGCCCACCAACAATCAACACCGCATACCACAATGCCGGACGTGGTGGCTCACGCCTGTCATCCCAGCACTCGGGAGGCAGGGACAGGAGGATTGCTGAGTTCGCAGTGGCTTGCCTGGGCACCATAGTGAGCTCAGGGCCAGCCTGAACTACAAAAGTGAGACCCTGTCTCAAAAAAGCAAAAAAAAAAAAAAAAAAAAAAAAATTTAGGATTTATAATAGTAACAGTGACAAGATCCAGAAACAGCCTGAGGCAAAAACATTTTTGGAATTAAAGAAAGTCCAAGTTATCTGGCCAAAAAAGTATGTTTTTGGTGTATAGTAAGCTTAACATCATTTTCAAATGAAAAATAATTGTTATTTGGGAAGAATGTAAGTAATCTTTTTGCCAAATTTTTAATACAAAATACTGAAGGGTATCAATGTGTTGATTTTTTTTTTTTTTCAAACTCACAGCAATCCTCCTGCCTTTGGCTTCTTAGTGCTGGGATTAGAAGGGTGAGCCACCATGCCCGGCATTTTGGTATGTGGTACCAGGGAACAAATTCAGGACTTTGCGCTTGGAAGACAGACACTGAAACTGCTGAGCTAAATTCTCAGCCCCAACCTGTTAATTTTTTTTTTTTTTTTTTTTTTTTTTTAGAGACAGGGTCTCACTTTGTAGTTCAGGCTGGCTCTGAGCTCACTATGTAGCCGAGGCAAGCCTGGAACTCAGCAATCCTCCTGCCTCTGCCTCCCGAGTGCTGGGATTACAGGTGTGAGCCACCGCACCCAGCACTGTGGTATGTGGTGTTGATTGCTGGTGGGCATGAGTCTCCACGCCCAGCATTGTATGTGGTTACCTGGGATCGAACTCAGGACCTTGAGCTTGTGAGGCAGGCGCTGGAACCTGAGCTCACCCTCCAGCCCCCCAACCTGTTAAATTTTAAAGAAACAGTATTTATGTTTTTTTGAATTATGGTGTCACTTGTGCCATTCCTTGGTCACTAGACAATGTTTTCTGTTTGACTTGTATTCTTTGGGGAACTTTAAGTACAAAGTCCAGGAAGTTGATCTTTTCAGTTGTCCAATTTCCTCTGAAATGAATTTAAAGCCAGGTAATCATTTCCACTTTTTAAAACTGACTTTATTCTTTTGACTGAAGTTGGCTGTTATTCTGCTTGGAAAAGTATTCTAAACATAGCATAGAATTCTGTTTAAGTGGTGACTAGAATTTATCTAATGATTTTGAGAGATTAAAATATTCACAGTTTTTTTTTTTTTTGTCATTGTTTTTGAGACAGAGTCTTGCTTTGTAGTTCAGTCTGGCCCTGAGCTCACTATGTAGCCCAGGCAAGGCTGGAACTCACGTCAGTCCTTCTGCCTCTGCCCAACCCCCAGTGCTGAGATTACAGGTGTGAGCTACCACACCTGGCACTGGGTTGTGTGGTATTGATTGCTGGTGGCCATGAGTCACCACACCTAGCACTGTTGTATGTGTTTACTGGTGATTGAATTTAGGACCTTGGGTTTGCTAGGTAGGCACCAGAACCACTGAGCTAAATCTCTGGCCCTTCATAGGTATTTTTGAAAGCAAAAATTGTGCTTTTTTTTTTTTTAGAGTTGTTTTGTTTTGCTTTTTGAGACAAGGTCTTGCTATATATCATTCAGGATGGCCTAAAATTCACTGTGCGGTGTAGGCTGGCCTCAAACTCATGAAATCCTTTGCCTTAGGCTCCCAAGTACAGGAACTACAGTTGTGTGCCTCCATGCCCAGTTTACTACAGCTAATACTGTTGGCAGTAAGAAGATTCAGGATTAGTCACATTGAATTGACCTTGAGAATGCAGTTTTGTTTAGATATTAGAATAGAAAGTTAGCCTGGGCTGGCCACTTTAGATTCTTTTTAACTATCTAAGAAATAACTGTTTTGTTTCACTGACATATATTGGACTTAATTGAAACTCAGATGAAAATGCCAAGGTAATTCACATATTTAGATCTTAATATAATATTTTGAAATATCTATATAGAAAAATTAAACATTCAGAAATAGTCAAGAGAGGCCAGGAATTTAGCTCAATGGTACCATTCCTGCTTGGCAAGCAGAAGGTCCTGAGTTTGATTTCTGGTAAAAAAAAAAAAAAAAAAAACAAGACATTTTTGAAAAATATTATAAAGTAGATGAGCTTTTGCTATACATTATTATTAATTAGAGTCCATAGTTTTAAGAGTGCTTTTCCTGAGGAATAGAAAAATTGGCCAAAGAAATAAAAAGCTAAGAGTAAAAAATGTTTGAAATTCTAATATATGAGAAGAAAGTTCTTATGTTAAGGAATATGATGAATTACTCAATAACAATCATGATTATGGCTGCCTTCCCATGAGCCTCATGAGACACTTATGCTTCCAACTCATTGGCTATGGCTTAGTAAAATGGCTACAACTAACTGCAAAGCAGGCATAGGAGTGTAGTCCTTAGGCTAGTAAACTGCTACCTAGAAGAAAATTATATTTTGTTTTTCAGGAAAATGGGAGAGAGTAGCCAATGGCAATCTAAGTGGATAACTGTAATAGAACCATTAAAAATTTGATCTTGAAGAAGTTTCTATAGGATGAAACAAAATAAAGCATTAAGCCATTTTACATCATCCCAAAACCCAATAGGAAGAAGTTTTAGTTTAGGAGTACATAGTTGATGGTGAGGGTTTACTTAGGTTTAGGGTTATGATTGATCTTCCTTGCTAAGAGTAAAGGAGCAGGATGACATTATTCTTAGAACATGCTGGGCACCAAAGAAACAGGGGAAAAATACTTATATAATAAGAAAGATTCCCTACATGCAGTATTATTTCAAACACATTTCATTATTCATAAACATTCATTTTCTTGTAAATGACATAATTTCTTCTTTATACTGACTAATGCTCTGTTGTATATGTATTCACCACATTTTCTTTATTCATTGGGGATCTCTCAATAGGCATCTTGCCTTGTTTCATACCTTGTCTTTTATAAATTATGCTGCAACAAACATGGCTGTGCAGCTATTCCTTAGCCTTATTCCTTATTTTTAGCTTTTTTTTTTTTTTTTTTTTTTTGAGACAGGGTCTCGCTTTGTAGTTCAGGCTGGCTCTCATCTCACTATGTAGCCCAGGCAAGCCTCGAACTCAGCAATCCTCCTGTCTCTGCCTCCCGAGTGCTGGGATTACAGGCGTGAGCCACCATGCCTGGCTTAGCTTTTTTTTTTTTTTTTTTTTTTTTTGGTACCAGGAACTCAACTCAGCCTTGCACTTGCCAGGAAGACACTGTGCTGAGCTACATCCCTGGCCCTATTTTTAGCTATTTTGAGGAGTACCTCCACATTTATTTCCACAGTGGCTGGACTGATTGACATTCTCACCAGTAGAGTAGAAGGGTTCATTTTTTTTCTATGTACCCTCACTTGTATTATTTATTTATTTATTAGACTGGGTCTCAGTTTGTAGTTCAGGCTGGCCCTGAGCTCACCATGTAGCCCAGGCAAGCCTTGACCTCAGCAATCCTTCTACCTCTGCCTCCTGAGTGCTGGGATTATAGGCGTGAGCCACCATGCCCAGCATTGTGGTATGTGGTACTGATTGTTGGTGGGTGTGAGTCACCACGCCCAGCATTGTTATATGTGGTTACTGGGGATCGAAGTCAGGACCTTGCACTTGCGAGGCAGGGGCTGGAATCACTGAGCTAAATCTCCAGCCCCCTTTTTGTATTCTTGATGATAGCTATTCTGACTAGAATGGAATGATACCTCAATATAGCTTTGGTATTTATTTCTGTAATGGTTAAAGATGTTGATGTTTTTCATGCACTTATTGGCTGTTTATATTCCTTTTCAGAAGTATCTGTGCAGTTCATTTGTCCATTTATCAATTGGGCTATTTGATCTTTTGATGTGAAGTTTCATGAGCTTTTGATATTTTCTTGGTGTTAATCCTCTGTTGGAAGAGTAGCTGTCAAAGATTTGCTTCCATTCTATAGGCTGCCTCTTCACTTTGTTGTTTTGCTTGCTATGTAGAAACATTAATTTGATGCTTCCCCATTTAAAGATTTTTGCTATTATTTCCTATGCTGTTGGATTCTTATTCAGAAAGTCTTTGCCTCTGCTCAGGGCTTTAAGTGTTTTCCCTGTGTTGTCTTCCAGCTGTTTCAGGTCTTATAGCTAAGTCTTTGACCCATTTTGATTGGATTTTTTTAGAGGGTGAGAGATAGGGATCTAGTTTCAGTTTTCTACAAGAGAAATGTACTGTATACTGTTTCCCTAGCATCATTTGTGAAAGAGACTATCTTTTCTCCAGTGCATATCTTAGTCTACTGTATCATGAGTCAGATGGCTACAATTATATGGGATTTTTCCTGTCTTTGGTTCCATTGGCTGATGTATCAGTTTTTGTGCTAGTACCATATTGTTTTTATTACTGCGGTTTTGTAGTATAATTTGAAATTAGATATTATGATGGTTCCAGCCCTTTCTGCTTGGGATTGCTTTGGCTGTTCTGTCTTTTGTGTTTCTGTATGAATGTTAGAGTTTTTTTCCCCAATTAAATTCTATAATGAATGTCATTAAAGTTTTGATGGGAATTGCATTGACTGTATAGATCACTTTTGTAATGTGGCCATTTTTAATTGAATTCTTTATTGGTGCATTTTATATGCAGCACACAATCACACACAACACTGGGGAATTTGTACCAGTATATGACACAAGTTAATTTTTCTTTCTTTTTTTTTTTTTTTTTTTTTTTTTTTTTTTTTTTTTTTTTTTTTTTTTTTTTTTTTTTTTTTTTTTTTTTTTTTTTTTTTTTTTTTTTTTTTTTTTGAGACAGGTCTCGCTTTGTAGTTCAGGCTGGCCCTGAACTCACTATGTAGTCCAGGCAAGACTTGAACTCAGCAATTCTCCTGTCTCTGACTCCCGAATGCTGGGATTACAGGCATGGGCCACCATGCCCGGTGTTAATTTTCATTTTTACCCACGTCCCTACCCACCCGCAACCCCAACCCTTATATACGTGCTCTTTTATTTTCTTTCAGAATCATATTTATTCCTTCCCCTCATTATGTTCCCACACCAAATTCCCTTTGGATATTTTCTATTTTACAAAAACTATAATACATTCTAAAACTCATTTACCTCTGTAGGTTCTCATACCAAAGAACAGATCTGGTATTTGCATATCTGTGATCTGTTTATTATCTGTGTCCTGTAGGTGTATTATCTGTGTCCTCCAGGTGTATCCATTTGCACATAAATGAATGAATCTCTTCATTCTTTATGGCAGAGTAATATTCCATTTAAAAAAACCCCACATCTTCTTTATTCAGTCTCCAGTTGATGAGCATTTGGGTTGTTTCCAAGACTGGGCTATCACAAACTGAGCTGCTATGAACAAGGGTGTACATATGTCTTAGTTTTGGCAATCTGTGAACTTGGAAGGTCTTTCTAATTTCTATTGTTACCTTCATTTTCTTTCTTCAGTTTTCTGTAATTTTCATTTTAGAAGTTTTTCACTTCCTTTGTTCGATTGATTCCTAGGTGTTTTTTTTTTCTAAAGGCTACTGTGAATTAAATTGTTTACCTGATTTTTTTCTCAGTCAGCTAGGTACTAGTGTTTAGAAAGCTATTGACTTTTAAATGTTGATTTTTTTGTATCCTGTGCTTTCCTCTTTTCTCATCTCTACATTAGTGTTTTCTTTGTTTCCTCTTTTTTTTTTCTCTCTTTATGTTTTCAACAACATAGAAACATTAGAACATCTCAACTGGTTCTGTTCCTTAGATGGAATAACTACTTCTCGATTCCTTTTTGCTAATAAGATTGTAAACAAATTAATGGAGATAATGGGAGATGCTATGTTGTGTTTGTGTATAGACAGGTGTGCGTCTTTGTGTGTGTGTATGTGTGTGTTTGAATATGGCACATATGCAGTGCTGGAGGAGAGGATGAGTTTAAAGGGGGAAAAGATGGAATGGCACTACCGTTCCATGTTCTCTTTGTTTTGACCACATGTATCACATGGTAAGCCAAGAAAACAAAGCTGCAATGGTAATGTGTACCTCAATAGCTTCTAAGGTAGAAAGATTGCAGACCCCAGGAATTTAAGGCCAGCCTGAGTAATATACAGCGTTGATTTCTTTAAAAAAATTAAGAAAAAGAAGCTGAAAACATGTAGTTGTTCTTGATACTTTCATCCTAGCTAAAGCAGTAAGGCACATTTCACCTTGATTGTTGGAGTTAAAGGAGAACTAATAAATCAGTAGCAAACCAGCTGTGTGTAGAATAATAGAAAAAACCCAGAGCAGAGAGAACCTCAAAGATATGAACTGTGATATAGTTAAAACATAGTTCAAAAGACATTGTTTCCAAGGCTGGGAATTTAGCTCAAGTGGTACCGTGCCAACCTTAGATGCACAAGGGCCTGAGTTCAATCCCCAGTACCACACACACACACACACACACACACACACACACAAGACTGTTTCCACATGTGACTGCATTGAACCATCTAATAGTTTATTTGAATTAATTTATTCACCCAGTCACTAACAGAGCAGTCCTTTCTCATGTGTGAGGGTGCGAGTGCAGTGAGGAGGGGCAGTGGATACAGAGTTAATTTAGCCTTGTAAAAGGAAATATTTTCTCTGCTGTTAAGTAGCAAGATGTGTCATCAAATCTATCCTATCAGATGGAGGTGAATAAGCAGGCAGAGAGAAAGTAAAGTTGCTTTTTTTGTTTTTCCCCTTCCTCAAAACATGAAGGTTATAGAATAAAAGTGGAATAGCCTGAGGCTTTACCTCAGTGATTCTAGAGCCTGCCTTGCAAGTGCAAGATCATGAGTTTGAACCCTGACACAAAACAAAAACAAAAACAAAAACAAGAGTAAGTGTGAAATGAATAAATACTTCTCAGAAGAAGTACAAATGGCTAAGAAATAGATGAAAAAATGTTCACCATCTCCAGTGATTGGAAAAAATGTAAAATTCTGGGAAGACTGTGGGGAAAAAGGAACACTTTTGTGCTTTTGGTGGGAATGTAAACTGTGGCAGTACAACTACTATGGAAATCAGTATGGAGAGTCTTCAAAAGCTACAACAAGAAATTCTATCTGACCCAGCTATTCCCTTTTTCGATATCTTCCTGAAAGTTAAAGATGTCATACTACAGACAGACATGTATGCCTATGTTCATAGCAGCACAATTCATAATAACTAAATCATGGAAGCAACCTATATGTCTGTCCCCAGGTGAATGGTTAAAGAAAATGGTTTTTACCTACCATGGAATACTGCTGTGCCATCAAGAATGATAAACTGGAATCATTTGTAGGAAATGGATTACCTCAATATCATAATGTTAAGTGACATAAATCAGACATGTAATCTTAAATATTACATTGTTTCTTTTATAAAAAAAACAGAGTAAAAGTAAAGAGCAAAATAAAAGGTAATAGGAAGTAGGAAGATAGATTGTTCTCAAAGGGGAAAAGGGTATCAAGAAATGGAAGGGGAAAAAAGGAAAGGATAAGAGATTGACAAAAAAAAAAGGAATTGGGATGTGTTATGTATATGTACCAACCCCCCACAATGAGTGTAAACTTTATTAAATACAAACATGTCCAGAAAATAAGGAAGAGGATCAAGAAATGGGTAGATGGAGGAGGGCTGGGAAAGGGGATGAAGAAAGGAATTTAAATGTGTTTTGTTCTTATACCAACTTCCCACAAGGACTGTAAACATTATGAACCATGCATGTGTACTAATAAGCTAAAATTTAAAAGAATTTTAAAAGACAGTAAATGAAAAATAAATGTGATCCTTTTTCTAACATGCTATGCACTTAACATTATGATATTGAGGTAATCCATTTCCTACAAATGACTCTAGTTTATCATTCTTGATGGCACAGCAGTATTCCATGGAAGGTAAAAACCATTTTCTTTAACCATTCATCTTGGGACAGATGTATAGGTTGCTTCCATGATTTAGTTATTATGAATTGTGCTGCTATGAACATAGGCATACATGTCTGTCTGTCTTCTTCAGACTCTCCTCTGGAGTCTTGAGAGAAGAAATTGTTTTCTTTTTGACTGTGCTACTGGAAAACATAGGATAAAGAGAAGAGTATGTGATTCTATGGAAGTTCAAAATATCTTTGCAAATCAAATTTACATGTGTACATGCATACACATATTTTGACTTCTGTGTGTGTGTGTGTGTGGTACAACATAGTTTCTAACATTCTCAACTCAAATCCCCTACCTCTTTTTTATCCATGCCATGCTTTGAACCTAGACCTTCACATGTGCCAGGTAAGTGTTTTACCATGGAGTCAAATCTCAAGCCCAAGACTCTGGTCTGTAGTTATTATCATTGTTTCTACTCTATCTTATACCTGCAATATCCTTAGTTTGCTGTTATGTCTGTATTTTCAGTGATGTCACGTTATTTGAATCTGTGTGTCATTGAATTTTTAAAACAAAATAAAAACCACAGAATTAAGAATAAGTCCTTTTATCTAGCAATTATCCTCTTTTAATTGTATATACAATTCTGAAATGGTGTTTTTTGCATCTTTGCAAGTACTACCTGTTCATGCATTTTATTCAATAGTTAGAGTTAATGATTGCTTAAAAAGAAAGATTGTTCTTTGTAATACTCTACATAGCTCATTATTGGTATAAAGATTTTTGACCCATTGGGTGATGATTGAAATAAAGTTTTGTGTAGACATGAATTGATCTTAAGAGGAATACTTAAAATATGAAATATTTATCAATTTAGCTTCAAATACACCTAGCCAGGGATGCAAAAGGGAATAACCATGGTGTAGGTAGAGGCTAAATTTATAGCTCCTTAGCTTTATTTCAAAAATACTAAAATATTTTGTTTTAGTTAATGCTCTTGAGTTACAGGTTGAATGTCTCCAGTTTGAAAATCTGAAATCTGAATGACTTTTTAAAAAATTTAAATTTTAATATTTTCAGTTTTTTGAGACAGGATCTCGCTTTGTAGTCAAGCTGGCCCTGAACTCACTATCTAGCCCAGGCAAGACTCAAACTCACAGTAACCCTCCTGCCTCTGCCTCCTGAGTGCTGGGATTATAGGCATGAGCCACCATACCTGGCATTGTGGTATGTGGTACAGGGGGTTGAACTCAGAACCTTGTGCTTGCCAGGCAGATGCTAGAACTGCTGAGCTAAATTTGCAGCCCCTGAATACCTACATGATACTCAAGTTTAGGATTTTGGAGCATTTTGGATTAGGGATTTTCAGTTGGTAAAGTCTATGCAAATACACAGTTATTTAAAAAATTCCACAATCTGAAATGCTTGTAGTCCCAAGCATTTCCAATAAGTGAATTTGTTCACCTGTTCTAAATAATCCTGATAGGGAAATTATGTTTACATTACTTAATAAAAACTAGGAATTTTGATATATATAAAAATAAATATAGGGCCCAGAGATTAGCTCAGTGATTCCAGTGCCTCGCAAGCGCAAGGTCCTGAGTTTGATCCTGGTAACCACATACAACAATGCTGGGCGTGATGACTCACACCCACCAGCAATCAGTACAACATACCACAGTGCTGGGTGTGGTGGCGCACGCCTGTAATCCCAGCACTCGGGAGGCAGAGACAGGAGGATTGCTGAGGTCGAGGCTTGTCTTGGCTACATAGGGAGCTCAGGGCCAGCCTGAGCTACAAGCAAGACCCTGTCTCAAAAATAAATAAATACATAAATAGATAGATAGATAGATATGTAACTGATAATACAGTTCATTATACATAGAGCATGCCAGAAAACTCTGTCCAAAACTTGAAATGAACTATTGAATGTGTTATATCTTGCATGTTCTTATATTTGCCTTTGAATGCACATGTCCAGGACTTCCTCTAGGGAATAGAGCTGGGCCTGTGCTAGAGAAATATGCAGCAGTTCAACTTTATGAAACACATGTGATCACACCAATATAAACTTCTAACAATGTTCCTCTTCATCTGAATTTGCTATTACCAATTTTTGCTTCTTCAATGCCTAGAAAATGTTACTCTAGTTTTAGTTTGTGAACTCCTTTATTATTTATGAGGCTTTTTTTGGACAGGGTTTCACTTTGTAGTACAGGCTGGCCCTGAGCTCACTATGTAGCCCAGGCAAGCCTAGAACTCAGCAATCCTCCTGTCTCTGCCTCCCAAGTGCTGGGATTACAGGCATGAGCCACCACACCCAGCACTGTGGTATGTGATATTGATTACTGGTGGGTGTGAGTCATCACGCCCAGCACTGTATGTGGTTACCTGGGATCGAACTCAGGACCTTGCACTTGCGAGGCAGGTGCTGGAACCACTGAGCTAAATCTCCGGCCCCTTGTCCAATAATTTTTAACGTTTTTTCCATTAGATTGTCTTTTTTGAAAGTGGTTAATTGGATTCTTTGTATTTTTTGTACCTAGGTTAATTATCTCTTATTTGAAATATTTGGTGTCAGAAGTATTTCAGGTTTTGGAATTTTTTCAGATTTTTGAAATATTAGCATAGACTTTATTGACTGAGTATCCCTAATAAAAACTTTGAAGTGTTGCAAAACTTCAAAAATTTTAAGCCTTATATTAGCCAGGGATGACAAACCTTTTAGAATTTTCAGAGATACAAACAGCCTTCTGCAGCATGTGTGCTATAGGCTCTCTGCCAGTTATATAGACACTCACAAAGGTTTGAATTTCAGAGCATTAGGATTTCATATTTTTAAATTAGCTTTGCTCTACCTGCACTCATCTTTTGTCATTTATATATGTTAGAAGTTTTCCTCCAAATTTGTCTCTTTTTCTATGGTAAACTTTTCTTTGAACCAAAGTCTTTCATTTTAATGTTGATGATTTTATCAAATTTTAAATAATTGTGTTTTTGGGACTTGTTTTCAGATTCTTTTCTTTGATGAGATTGTAAGAAGAATTCTCTAGCATTTCTTTTTAAAAACCTTCCAGGGCTGGAGGGTTAGCTCAGTGGTTCCGGCGCCTGCCTCACAAGTGCAAGGTCCTGAGTTCAATCCCCGGTAACCATATACAATTCTGGGTGTGGAGACTCACGCCCACCAGCAATCAATACCACATGCCACAGTGCTGGGCATGGTGGCTCATGCCTGTAATCCCAGCACTCGGGAGGCAGAGGCAGGAGGATTGCTGAGTTCCAGGCTTGCCTGAACTACATAGTGAGCTCAGAGCCAGCCTGAACTACAAAGCGAGACCCTGTCTCAAAAAGCAAAACAAAACAAAACAAAAAAACTTTCCAAACTGTACCTTCAAATGTAACTATTTAATCAATTGGGAATTGACTCTTACATGTAGTTTGTTGTAGGGGTTCATTTTCCTTTTCCTTTACATTAATATCCAGAGGTTTTATACAGTGATCCATCTCTTCTTCATTTACCAGTGTTGGCACCCTTGTTTCTGTTAATACTTGGGTGTGTTTCTGAGTTATTTATTATTTTTCTAGTAATTTCCTTATCTTTGTAGCAATATCAAATTGTATTAAAAACTGTTATGGCAAATTTAAGTATTTCATGGGACAAATCAGCCTTACCATCAGTTTTAGATTGTTTTATTCTTTTTTAAAAAATTGATCTTATTGATAGATTTTATACATACAATGTGATCATATTCAACACAGCTTGATTATCATTTTTTCCTATACTCCTGCCCTCCCTGTATTCGCCTCCTATATGCATAAGCTTTCCCTTTTTTTAACTATCAAGTTTTTCTTTTTTTTAAATTAATTTTTATCTTTATTGGTACATTGTATAACCACATCATAATCACACTCAATAGTGGGAATTTGTACCAGTATATGACACAATTTAATTCTCATTTTTCCTGTTCCCCTACCCACCCCACAACTCCCCCCCCAAATGAATAAGCTTTGTTTCCCTTTTTTTTATTACCATCGCAATTTTTCTTTACCCATTACTCACTTCTCCTCCACATTTCCCTTTGAATATTTTTTTTGTTATTTTTTTTTGAGACAGGGTCTCGCTTTGTAGTTCAGGCTGGCCCTGAGCTCACTATGTAGCCCAGGCAAGCCTCGAACTCAGCAATCCTCCCGTCTCTGCCTCCCAAGTGCTAGGATTACAGTCGTGAGCCACCATGCCCGGCCCTTTGAATATTTTCTATTTCACTGTATCCATCATACATTCTAGAATTCATAACATCTTCATTTTCTCATACCAGAGTTTACTATCAAGTTTTTTAATTCCCTTGTTTACTTTCCCCTACCCACATTTATTCTTTTCATTTTGCATATTTTCTTCCTATTTCATTTTACCCATCGTACATTTTGGCATTCATTTACACCTTCAGTTTTTCATGTTAGAGAAAAGAAACAGTACTTATATAAATGTCTCCTATTTCACTTATGAGGATGTCCTTGAGATACATCCACTTAAGTATAGATGACTCAAGTTTATCATTCTGTATGGCTGAGTAGTGTTATTTATTTATTTATTTATTTATTTATTTATTTATTTTTGAGACAGAGTCTTGCTTTGTAGTTGAGGCTGGTCCTAAACTTACTATGTAGCCCAGGTAAGCCTCAAACTCAGCAATCCTCCTGCCTCTGCCTCCCAAGTGCTGAGATGACAGGCATGAGACATCATACCCGCACTGTAGTGTGTGTGGTACCGATCGCTGGTGGGTGTGAGTCACTATGCCCAGTATTGTTGTATGTGGTTACCAGGGATGGAATGCAGGACCTTGCCCTTGCTAGGCAGGTCATGGAACTCCTGAGCTAAATCCCCAGCCAGAGTAGTGTTATTTTTTAAGGTAATATAATTTTTATGTATTACAAACAGGTAAGAATTTTAAAAAGCATAAAAATAAGTAGTAATAAAGGCATAGAGAAATGTGAGCTAAATTAAAAAATTACAGAAGCTTTTTTTCTCTTTTGTTCTACATACTTTAAGTACAATAACCCAGTTCTTCCCTATCACAAGCCTGCAGTGTTGTGATTATTGCCATTTCAGAGGTGATCCATTATACTTTAGTATGATGCTAGTTGTTGGTTTCTCATAGATAGCTTTCACCAGGGTGAGATAAAGCCCATCTGTTCCAATTTTCTATAGGGTTTTAATCTTGAATGCATGTTGGATTTTGTCAAACGCTTTTTCTGCATATAGTGAGATTTATGGTTTTTATCATTGAATCTCTTAATATAGTCTATTGCACTAAATTAAACATATGTTAAACCATGCTTGCATCCATTGGCTGAATTTAACTTGGTCAGGGTGTATGTTCTTGATGATTCTCTGTATTCTGTTTGCCAGTATCTTGCTGAGGACTTTTTGCATCAATGTTGATTAGGGAGATTGGCCTGTAGTTCTCTCTTTTTGATGGGTCTTTCTCTGCTTTTGGCATCAATATAATGGTCGCTTCCAGGAATAAATTTGGGAGTATTGCTTCCCTTTGGATTTCATGAAAGAGTTTGAGAAGTAGTAGCATTAACTCTTCTCTAAAAGTCTTGTAGAAATGAGCAGTAACGACATCAGGCCCAGAACTTTTCTTTGTCAATAAGATTTTAATTATATTTTCAATTTCACAGATTGGTACTGGGGTGCTTAGCATTTTTATATCTTTATTCAATTTTGGAAGTTCATGTGTCTAGGAATCTATACATTTGTTCTGTTTTCCATCTTATTGGAGTACAGGTTCTCAAAGTAGGTGTTTATTATTCTCTGAATTTCTGCTGGATCTGTGGTAATTTCCCTTTTTTTTTCTTTTTTTTTTGGAGACAGGGTCTTGCTTTGTAGTTCAAGCTGGCCCTGAGCTCACTATGTAGCCCAGGCAAGCCTCAAACTGAGCAGTCCTCCTGCCTCTGCCTCCTGAATGCTGGGATTATAGGCGTGAGCCACCACGTCCGGCACTGTGGTATGTGGTATTGATTGCTGGTGGGCGTGAGTCACCATGCCCAGCATTGTATGTGGTCACCAGATCGAACTCAGGACCTTGCGCTGGCGAGGCAGACGCAGGGACAACTGAGCTAAATCTCCAGCCCTTCCCTTTTTTATTTCTGACTGGATAAATATAAGCCTTTTCTTTGCTTTTTAAAATAAGGTTTGTGAAGGGTTTATCAATTTTGTGTATTCAGAGAATCAACCTTTCGATTTATTGATTTTGTATCATTCTTTCAGTTTCCATTGCATTAATTTCTACTGTGATCCTTATAATTTCCTCCCTAGTCCAAGCTTTGTGTTTGTCTTGCTCCTCTTCTAGTAGCTTGAGGTTCAGCAGTAGATTATTTGACCTCGCTCTGTTTTCCTAGTATGAGTATTCATTGCTATGAATTTTCCTCATAGAACTGCTTTCATTATGTCCCATAAATTCCTGTATGTTGTACTGCCATATCATTTAATTGTAGAAACTGTTTAATTTCTTCGGTGATCCTTTGGTTTCTCAAGAGAGTGCTGCTCAATTTCCATGTGTTTGTGAGAATCTTGAAATTTCTTTTGCTATTGATTCCAAATTTCAAGGCACTGCGATCTGACAATATACATGGCATAACTTCATTTCCTTTTCATTTACTTTTTTATTAGCATGTTCTCTGAATAGCATGCGATCTGTTTTGGTGACTGACCTATGAGCAGCTGACAAAAATGTATATTATGATTTTGTGGGGTGAAATACTCTGTAGGTATCTATTAAGTCTATTATCCAAAGGTTTGGTTCAGTTCAAGTATTTCATTATCAATCTGTTGTCCAGTCAATCTGTCACAGTGGGGTATTGAGGTCCCCTACTACTATTGGATCTGCTGTCTCCTATAGAGAATATGGGCAGTAGCATGCAGATTGGAGTTAACTAGTCACAGTGAGGCATCTGCAATCAGAGTTCTGGCTGTAATGCCTGAGTTGAGTTCATTGAACTCCTGCAGGGTCCAGAGTATAAGCTGCCCTTCCCTGGAAGTGTGTCCAGGGTCTTATAGGTGCAACTGGCCCCACCAACTCACCAATGGCTCTAGTCCACAGCTTTTCTTCCTTCTACCAGTGTTGCTTTTTCAATATGGCATACAGGAAATGGGAATGGTGGGGACAGGGTGTGGCTATCCAGTGACTAACACTCTTGTCAAGGAAGTGTGTTTCAACTCTTGGCAGGGGATTTTAGGCACAGAAGTCAATTCCTTTTCAGTGAAGCCCCCCTGCTGGCTGGGGGATCCTCTGTCCCTGGGTGGGTGAGGGTGGGTGGATGGAGCTTCCTTATTTGACTATCTCAGAGCCTCTGTTTTTTGTTGGGAGGGGGAATTTTTATATGTTGATAACAGAAGCTACTGTAGTCCAGCATATCTGCTGCTCTTTGCCACTAGCCCATTATTCTGTGGAGTGCTATGGGCCAGATGTCTGCAGGTTTGTCAGCCCATTCCCCACTGAGAGTCCTGGTTTGGGGACAGAGCACTCAGTCCTATTCATTAAAATTTTTCTCTTTGCTCTCCCTGTAGACTTGGATTTTTCCCTCAGATCCTTCCTGGATCTTGGGAACCCACTTTTCTTCTTTTTCTGCTTGAGCTGCTCTATTCCACTTGGGAATGGCAAATTGTAGAGAGACTCTCTCTACTGCTCACCACTCTGCCATTTTCTTGAACTCCCTCATGTGTTTTTAACACAGATGGATGGGAAACCTCTGGAGTACACGGGTCAGGAATTTGTAAGGGAAATGGCTTGGTGAGAACTGTCTAAGAGCAGGGACATGTCAGCTGTATGGAATTTAGAAATGAAACACTGGTGCTAATAGGAAACATTTGGTAGTCTTTTTTTTTTTTCATGCTGAGAGGGCGATAGGAAAGCTTTCTATTAGTTTAGGCTAGAATTTTGCTGGGGGACTACATAGTCTGGTCATATGGTTGAGCTTGTTCCCGTACCCATACCACAGACCCTACCATAGCTTGAAACAACAGGAGGTCCCCCTTCTGCTTCAGTATCCCTTCAATCTTCTCTATTAAGAAAGCTAAATAGTCTAATGTTATTTTAAAGGGGAAATGCTCAAAAGGGTTCTTTTTATCACAAAGCCTATTTTGAAGGATGAATATGGATTTAAGAACCAATATATTTAGCTGGGTATGGTGTTGTCTACCTGGAGTCGTAGCACTCTAGAGACTGAGGCTGATTAGTCATTGTTTTGAGGCCACTCTGGGCTACATAGTGAGTTCAGTACCAGTCTGGACAATGTAGAGATCTGATTTCAAGGTTTTGAGAAATTGTACTTTGTGCAACTCACTTCTTTTCTTATAATTATGATTTTGAAATTATACAATGAAGTATTTTGTTTTCATTTTTCAGTACTAGGGATTGAACCCAAAGTCTTCAACTGAGCTGTACATGTAGCTCTTTTTCCTTTTTTTTTTTTTTTTTTTTATAAATTTTGAGACAGGTTTTCATTGAGCTGGCCAAGTGAGATCTGAACTTGTCATCACTTGCCTCAACTAGTCCCTTGCTGGGATTCTTGGCATGTGACATCATGCTTGGATCATTTGGTAGGACTGCCAGACACAAAGTTCTATGTGTACCACTCACTTTGTTACTCTAAGAAACTGCATAATGCTTATCAACCACAATTTCATTTTGTACACAGATGTGGGATAATGCATTGGTATGACCTGGAAAACAGGGAGCTCGCAATAGATGATGGTTACAGGAGACACTTCTCAGCAACACCCTGCAATATAAAAAATACCAAATTGTTTATGTGATAAGATAAACTGAAGGTGCAAATGAGGACCAAGCTGTCTAGCAGATATTGTAAGATAGGAAGAAAATGTTCAAAGGAAAAGAAAAACTAGGAAAGGGTGGCAGGGGAAAGGAAAGAAGGAAAGAATTGAAGTAGGAAAAATTGGAAACAAAGCATAGGTATTATAGGGAAAAATGGAAGGATTGAAGGGATGGTAGGTGAATGGGAAAAACAGTGAGAATCATGATATAGCATATAGAGGTACAAATTCTAATTGATGACTGTTATCATAAGGTATAACTAAAATGTACCAATAAACTAAATAAATTAAGAAAAGGAGAAATTCAGGAATGTTTCTTTTGCTACTGGCTTACAACAAATTATATTAGAATACTAGGGGATTGTAAGAAAACAATTTAATATAAAAGTTACTATTTAATAGTTAACTGGTTTTAAATAATACAATCACGTGACTTCTCTGTGTTTCAGAAATCTTTTTCCAAGGACAAAGGAACTCAAATCAGTTGTTCATAGTGCTCCTGGTTGGAAATTATTTGGTAAAGTCCCTCCCAGGGAGAGTCTTCAGAAAACTTCCAGAATCATTCAGCAGGTAAGTATTAATATAACTCTGTAGATTGTTATAGGTCTTAATCATTCTTTTTCTGATAATTAACTGTGAAGTATTTTCATTTTTATTTTTTAGATGAAAATTTTGGAGAATATAGTATTTATAGCAATTGTCTTTATTTTTTTTAAACAGGCCAAATATTTTCTACTTATGATTCTGAAGGTTCTTGAAAGCAGTGGTGGTGAACCTATGAGACATGTGCCACAGGGGGCTGTTGGTTAGTATTAAAAGTTCTAAAAGTTTCATCATCACTGCTTTAAAGTAATAGAACATTGATTTTTCTTTCCCAGTTATTGTTTGGAAAGCTTTAAAAACAATTTAGCTAATCATTCTCATCACATATTTGGAACTGAACTTGATAAAATTTGCTAATGGCACAGAGTTTATAAAGCAAAAACTGAGATTATCTGATTGCTTTCCTTTCTTTGTCCCTTTTGTACTGTTCTGTCTAAACAAAAGGCTTAGTTAGAAAAGTTGCCATATAATCTATTTGTAGTAATTTAGAACCTATTTTTTTTTTTGAGACAGGGTCTTGCTTTGTAGTTCAGATTGGCTCTGAGCTCACTATGTAGCCCAGCCAAGCCTCGAACTCAGCAATCCTCCTGCCTCTGCCTCACAAATGCAAGGACTACAGATGTGAGCCACCACGCTCAGCCCCATCAGAGTTTTTTTAAATCCATAGATATCTGCAAGATTACATATTAATTTAAATAGGACTTTATTAATTTTGATTTAGAAACTTTTTTCTCTATTGTTAGTGACATAAATAGAATGATTGTACTCTTTATAAAATATATCTCTTTTCACTTTTCCATTACATTTTTAGACCTTTCAAAATTCATTTTTAGGGCCGGAAATTTAGCTCACTGGTTCTGGCACCTGCCTAGCCAAGCGCAAGATCCCTGGTTCCATCCCTGATAACCACATACAGTAACGGGAGTGGTGACTCACACCTGCCAGGAATCAATCAGTACCACATACCACAGTGCCAAGCATGGTGGCTCATGCCTGTAATGCCAGCACTTGGGAGGCAGAGGTAGGAGGATTGCTGAGTTCAAGGCTTGCCTGGGCTACATAGTGAGCTCAGGGCCAGCCTGAACTACAAAGTGAGACTGTCTCAAATAAATAAATAAGTAAGTAAGTAAGTAAATAAATAAATAAATAAATGGAGTACATGCTATTGTTTTTTCATATGTATATTTTTAGTTATATGGTATTACATAGATAAGACTTATTTCAAGTCCAGAATGTCACATATATGTAATATGTTTTTATATATAAAATTTAACTTTATATATTTAATATCATGTTAAATAGGTGAAATATTTTATTTATATTGTAATTTTTATCAAATGGCTGTCCAATATTAATGCTTTCCCTTTTAATATTAAAGAAACATGAGGGCCAGAGGGTTAGCTCAGTGGTTCTGGCGCCTGCCTTGCAAGCGCAAGGTCCTGAGTTCGATTCCTGGTAACCACATATGATGCTGGGTGTGGAGACTCACGCCCACCAACAATCAATACCACATACCACAGTGCCAGGCATGGTGGCGCACGCCTGTAATCCCAGCACTTGGGAGGCAGAGACAGGAGGATTGCTGAGTTCGAGGCTTGCCTGGGCTAAATAGTGAGCTCAGTGCCAGCCTGAACTACAAAGCGAGACCCTGTCTCAAAAAAAAAAAAAGAAAAATAAAGAAACATGAAACATTTTAGGATAATAACCAGATCACACTGAAATGTGGGATTTAACTTGATCAATTTCCAGATCTCAAGAATGATCATATTATTCTTTTTTTCAATAATATTTTTTGAGGATTACCAGATATTCTCCTGTAGATATGAATTTCTGCTTGTGTCCTATTAAACCAGTCATTAAGCCTTGTTAATAACTTTATTAGTACTATTCACTTATATTGTAGTCTAGTTCACCTTCTTTTCTGTTTTTTCTTAGTTAATAGGTAAAGTTGGGATGTGATTGTCTTTTGACCTTAAGTCTATAGTTAGAATGATTTCAAGTGGTCTGTGTTATGTATAATACAATTGTATCCTATATTGAATATACCTATTTATGTCAAACATATTTTTTCAGTAGAAAGTCAGTTGAAGGAGGCGTTATTATTGTATTGACATCCTTCATGTGAAAATGAGTTTATAATATTTAGGTTGATAGTTCAGATTTTTCATCAACACTGATGTCGTTCTCTTGAGTTGATTAGTAGAATCACTTTCACATAATTTGACAGGCAAGGAAAATAAGCTTTAAGATACTGATTTCTTTCTTTTTTAAATTAATCAATTTTATTGATACATTTTATATACACATCATAATCACAATTGACATTGAGAGTTTGTAGCGGTATATGACATGACTTCTCCTTTCTTCCTATCCTCTGTCCACCCTACAACACCCACCCCCATATACATAAGCTCTGTTTCCTTTTTTTTTTTTTGAGACGGGGTCTCGCTTTGTAGTTCAGGCTAGCCCTGAGCTCCCTATGTAGCCTAGGCAAGCCTGGAACTCAACATCCTCCTGCCTCTGCCTCCCAAGTGCTGGGATTACAGGCCTGAGCCACCACACCCAGCACTGTGGTATGTGGTATTTTATGGTTGGTGGGCGTGAGTCACCACTCCCTGCATTGCATGTGGTTACTGGGATCGAACTCAGCACCTTGCGCTTGCAAGGCAGGCGCTGGAACCACTGAACTAAATCTCCGGCCCCTGTTTCCTTTTTTTTTTTTTTAACCATCATATTTTTTCTTTCCCCATGTTGCTTATTTCTATCCTCTTTTACCCTTTGAAAATACTGTTTCACAATATCTGTTATACACTCTAGACCTCATTTACATCATTATTTTCTCATACCAGAGGAGAGATATGGTATTTATACATCTGTGACCTATATATTTCACTTATGAGTATGTCTATTTGAGTATAAATGAGTCAAACATTATTCTTTGTGGCAGAGTAATGCTCCAATTTATTTTTAAAAAACACATCTTCTTTATCTAGCCTCCAGTTAATGGGCACTTGGGTTGTTTCCAAGATTTAGCCATCCACAAAATGAACTGCTATAAATATGGGTGCACATATGAAACATTTCACAGTAAGATCAGGAGACAAGGATGTCTCCTATTACCACTTTTGTTCAATATAGTGCTGGAAATGTTAACCTCAGCAATTAGACAAGAGAAAGAAAAGGAATAAAGATAAGAAAGGAAGAAGTTAAACTGTCATTATTTGCTGATTTCATGATAATCTATCTAGAAGATCCTAAAAACTCCACCAAACAACTGCTAGACTTAATCACCAAATTTAATAATATAGCTGGATACAAGGTCAATGTTCAAAAATCAATAGCATTTTTATACACAAATAACAGACTCATTGAGAGAGAAATTGGGGAGTCAATCCCTTTCACAGTAGCATACAAAAAAGAAAAATATCTAGGAATCAGTCTAAGGAGGGGAAAAACCTCTACTCTGAAAACTATAGCACTCTGCAAAAAGAGATTGAAGAGAATATCAGAAATGGAAAGACTCCCTGTTCCTGGGTAAGAAGGACCAGTATTATCAAAATGGCTATACACCCACAACTACTGTGTAGATTCAGTGCATTCCTGATCGAAATCCCAGCAGCATATTTCACAGATCTAGAGAAAATTATCCAAAAATTCCTCTGGAATCACAAGAGACCTAAAATAGCAAAAGCAATTCTAGTCAACAAGGACCTGGGAGGGGCTGTCACAATCCCCAGCTTGAAACTATTCTACAAAGCCACTGTGATAAAAGCAACATTTTACTGGTGAAGTAACAGACCTGAGGGTCAATGGATTAAATTAGATCCAGAAACAACTCCAGATACACTAAACTACTTCATCTTTGACAAAGGTACTGATTTCTTAATCAGAGTACTTTCTATTACCTCAAAGTAGAATCTGATTCTAGATTCCTCTTTAAGATTGTCTGAAATTTCATTTCATCAAATGCACAATTTATTTAACACTCCTTGTTTGTACATAATACAGTAGACAATGTTGAGGCTAGTGATGGCAAACCCTTTAGAGCTTTCAGTGATAATAGACATCTAGTTGTGACACACATGCCATAGGCTCACCACCACTTTAATTTTATAAATAAGCATATAAATAAAATTTAGGTATGTAAATAAGCGTGAATTATTCTAATGTTGTGGGAGAGGAGAGGGAGTCACATATAATGAGTGGTAAGTGCTGTGGTAGAGTTGTGTTCAGAGTGGGAGAGCAGAGTTAAAAGAATATTTTTTTTTTTTTTTTTGCTCAGAGAGGACATGTGAATTGTGTGATGGTGAATTAGTAAGAGCTCATCAGACAGACAAAATGGAGAAAGCTATTCTGGATAGAGGAAATTGAATGAGGAAATAGAAAACAATAAGCTGTGTTTTGTTAGTTGGCAAGTATGTTGTTTTCTATCACTGTGGAAAATATCTGAAATCAACTGAAAAGTAGGAAAAGGTTTATTTTGGCTAACAGTTTCAGAGGTTTTAGTTCATGGTCAGCTTGTGGTGTTTTGGGTCCCATGTTGAGGCTGAACATCATAGTGGGAAGCACATAATAGAGCAAATATGCTCACTTCGTCATGAATGGGAAGCAGAAAAAGAAGGGACTGGGGGGCCGGAGATTTGGCTCAGTGGTTCCAGTGCCTGCCTCACAAGTGCAAGGTCCCTGGTTCAATCCCCGGTAACCACATACAACAATACTGGGTGTGGTATGCCCACTGGCAATCAGTACCTCATACCACAGATGCTGGGCTTGGTGGCTCAAGCCTGTAATCCCGGCACTCGGGAGGCAGAGGCAAGAGGATTGCTGAGTTCAAGGCTTGCCTGGGCTACATAGTGAGCTCAGGGCCAGCCTGAACTACAAAATGAGATCCTGTCTCAGCAAAAAAAAAAAAAAAAAAAGAAGGGACTGGGATCCTAAAATCTTCAGTAGCATGCCTCTAGTGATCTAACTTCTTCCAGTGGTTCCTACCTCAATACAGGTTTCATTACCTCTGGTTACACCAGAGGCTCATATCCAAGACGTTTAATACATGAACCTTTGGGGGTACATTTAAGATCAAAACCATAACAATTGGTATTTTGGGCATGTAGGGTAGAAAATTAGAAAATGAGGTTTAATCCAAAGTACTTTTAAGTAAGATACAGAGACATAAAATTTTCTAATCTTAAAGAGGCTACAATAGTCACAGCTGCTTAATTTAGAGATCTGGGTTCACAAACAACAAAAGCCACCAACAAGGTAAGGGCAGTAAAATGAAGTTTAATAAACTGTGACACATGCATGATTACACAGAAGAAAGACAAAGTGCAGAAAGTTACCTCCCCAGGTTGGAAGAGCTTTAACACCTGAAATTGCAATTCAAATACCTTGGAGGTGTTACCTACTTTTCAGGGTTCTGACTGGGTAGGGCTCAGTGTCCTTTCCTTGGATGAGACTCCAAAGTTGCCCTACCATTGAGGCCACTTAAATAGAAGTTGAAATGAAAGTGGTAGTGTTATAATTGTGTGCATGATCACAGGCAAGGAGTTTGTGGCCACAAAGAACTGGCCCAGTGCCTGGGGAAACAAACATCTGCCTTTGCTATTTCAGTAAAAGAAATCATCCTTGAGAGATAATCAGGCTCACAAGGAATTTCTGTTCAGTGGAAGATGCTCTCCCAGGCATGTGAACATATATATATATATTTTTTTTTTTAAGACAGGATCTTGCTCTGTAGTAGAGGCTGGCCCTGAACTTACTATGTAGCCAAGGCAAGCCTCGAACTCACAAAAATCCTTCTCCCTCTGCCTCCTGCATGCTGGGATTATAGGCATGAGCCACCATGCCTGGCACTGTGGTATGTGATACTGATTGCTGGTGGGTGTGAGTCCCCTTACCTAGCACTGTGGTATGTGGTTACTGGGGATCTTACTTGGGACTTTCCACTTGCAAGTCAGATGCTGGAATCACTGACCTAAATTCTTGTCCGTGAACATATAATCTTTAGAAAAAGGTACTGTGTTATGAATAAGGATGATCTTTCTATACTTAATTTTAACCATTCAATTTCATATATAAGAAAAAGCCTCTAGAGATATTATAGAAGCTAAATTTAAAAATAGGTTTATACATGAGAACATTAAGATGTATTGAAGTATGCTATTATTCTTTTCCCTAAGCACTGTGGATTATTATAAACAGTGAATGTGTTAAGAATATAGAATCCTGGGGTGGACTTAACTCAGTGGTTCTGGTACCTGCGTGGCAAGCAAAAAGTCCTGGGTTTCATCCCTGGTACCACATACTGTGTTCAAGACTAGCCTGAGCTACATAGTAAGTTCAGGGCCAGTATGAA